>BGPR01002320.1:0-92652 GCA_013235015.1 Araneus ventricosus
TTCGGAGCAATATATATCGTTTCGAAACTGTAAATATGTTTCCATAGAATGATAATTTTATGGCAAGAAAGGGAGATTTGCATAGGTTTTACAGAAAGCCAAGCCAATGAATCCCGAACTCGGCAACCATTTCGGCGATTGGCCAACAAAACGAAGCTCCCAGAAAATGACGGAATTTTGATCTCATCTTTACTAGAACAAAAATATTATGAACCTTCGAGATACTTCTGTGTGACGTCACATCCTGCAGGAAAAAGTATAAATTCCAAGCTACGTTAAAGACAATTACAGTTTGGTCAACAGTGCAAGCTGATGGGCTGATAGATACTCAGCGTAATTGAAAGAGCTTCGTCTGATATCCATTAGTGATCTGCTGCAGGTCTGAATTAATGATTTATAAAATCGCTGCTTTGTTTTGTTACCTGTGCTAAGTTCTGCTTTTCTGGAATAATCGTAAAATAAAGAGTCATTTATTTTTTTTATTACATTGCTTGTTGGACAGTATTCACGTAAACACACCAGATAATTTTTGTAACAATATTTAATAAACGCGAACATGAAACATTATGCTTGCAATCTAAATGAAATGCATGCCATTTACTATTTATTATATAAAAATGAGAAGCATGTCGAAAAGATAGATGGTTTGTTTATTTCAAATTAAATATAATCTCAAAGCTTCCGTCGCAAGACTGAATTAAAGAAACAAAACAAGTAATATAAAAAAAAACTTATTTGTATTTCTACTTAGGTCAAGAAAGAAAAATTTTAAAAATAAAAGAAAAAAATTGAAAAAACTGTATTGACAACAATTGTCATCCACTACAAGTTCAAAAAATTGTATTTGAATTTGAGTAGATGAATAAAAAATGTTTTATTAACGATCGAAAATTAGAAAAAGATATATTAATATATATATAAGGAGAGTGTGAGCTATTAGTAGGTATTGAAAAATAGAAATTTCAAATATAATTTTATCAGAAAATAGAAATCATTCAAATCAGAATTATCCAACGTCTAAGGAAGCTATTTATTTAAGTATTAAATATGAATTTAAAGATGAAATTCAGAACAATTATCCCTTTTCGAAAAATTATATAAAATATTAAAATGATTATTCCGATTTGGAAAATAAAGACTTTAAGATGTTCTAGATGTCTTGCACTAAAACGTTCGATGTATTTATAAAGTAGAGAAATGTTCAATAATTAGCAAAATCGGTTCAGAAAATATTAGCGATGATGAGCACATATATAAATCAAACCGTAACAATAAACTATTCAAATAACCATAAGTTTGACGACACTCGAATATCCAAACGAATCTAATGCTGTTAGAAATGTAAATGACTCGCTGACATTTCCTATAAACTATCGAAAAATTTAAATACTACTGAGCAATTAATATCAGTATATCCTTTAAAGCTCCTTGTATATATTCCTCACTTAATATTTTGAGAGTCTTCTTAAATGAAAATCAAACAATGAAGTACTTCGAAAGTTCACAGAGAATGAAGAGTGAATGTAAAGATCAAGAAGAAGTGAAAGTTTGTATAACAACTTCAGGAATTAACTAAAATTATTTTGTTTGTTAAAGGGAAGGAATGAGATAATTAGTTGCATTGATTTTAATTAAAAAATAAAAGTTTCTTGAAAGACAACACATTTACGGGAGGAATTTTTAAAAAATAAAATTTCATTTTACTACGGCTTTTATTTTAATCTCCGGTTAGTTATTTCTGGGTCATAAATGTAAAATATTTTATCTTATGAAAAAATGGATAATTTTTTTGGATTTGGAAAAATGTAGAAAATTCGTTTCTGAAGGAAAATAATGTAATCGGAAGCTTTTTTTACAACTCTTTGTGACAAAATTCTGAAAAATTTAAAATATCTCATTAATATCTGAAACGTATTTCTTTAAAATTTATTAAATGTAATATTTCTGTACGTATTGTGAAAAAAATTTCTTTGTAGTTGTTTTTGGATACAATTTGTTTCCAAAAACGAATACAACGAATGCTTGTTGTCACTTCGGAAATATGCTATATTTTATCTTCTATAATTAGAAATGTTTAGGACAATTTTTTTACTATAAGAGGTAAGAAGTGTCTTTATTAAAACTCAAAAATAATGTTTATTCTCTTTAATGTTTTTCTTTTTTAATAATATTTCTATTTACTCTTAACAGTCCCAAAAGTTTCAAGCTTTTCATTAAATCTATAGCTTTTTTTTATACGGTAGAGAAGGAATTGATTAAATTCATAGACAAATATTCATATCAGCGTATTTTTCCTTAAATTCCTTTTGAAATCTTCTTCAAGTACTTGAGACAGATTTTTCTTTTCAGCTGAATGAATAAATTTTAAGCCTAGTTTTCTATTGTCATACATTTATAAGACTTCATATGAGCATCCAATCAAATTTTTTTCAAACGGGATGACCGTATAATATGTTTTTACTGAAAAGGAGCAGTGATCATTAATTTTTTTTAGTGTGTAATAATCGTTGAAATTTTTAATGTAGTTGCATAGAAATCAAATGTTATATTGATTTCACAAAAGTTACATCACACTCATCCAAGCATTTTAATTTACTAACCATTTTAATATTGAAATTTTAATGGCATTTCATTCTAAAGGTACAATTTATTAAAAGGTTATGAGTAGTGTTATCTTTAGTGACTAAACATAACCCACTCTTACTCGATTACACGATTTTAAATTAAACGTTGGTTTACTCTTTTATTTTTTAATTAAAAAATATTCTACATTGAAAGCAAAAACATATCCCAATGGGGAACTCTGTAAACTATTACTTATGCATCTGAGACAAGCATTGAAGTGAAAACGAGTAGATTCTATGAAAACACACGACGAGGGGATTCTCCAGCACGAAAACGTTTGGCCTCATATTGTGAAACGATTCAAGCAAACGTTAGGCCGACTTCACTGGGATGTCCTTCCACTCCCGCCGTATTCTCCAGATCTCGTTCCTTTCGATTACCACCTATTTCGATCGATGTCTCGTGGTTTGTCTGAATAGCGTTTCCATTCTTATGAGGATACCAAAAATTGGGTCAATCCTTCGATATTTTCTGAAGATGTGGTGTCCAACATGGAATCCACTTTTACTAGGAAGATTGGGAAAAGTAGCGTTTAGCGATGAACAATATTTTGAATTATCAATTTGTAACCATTTTTTTAAAATCGAAAAGTTTCTTTTTACCAGAAAAAACCCCTGAAAATTATTTCACTCTTCCAACAACTTAACAATATCTATTTTATATATTTCATATTTTAATTATTGCACAGACTACGAAACGTTTTCTAATTCTTTGAAATTTTATATAAAAAACATAAATATAAGGGCATTTCTAATCCATTGAGTAATTTTCAATAAGATCAATAAAATAGAAGCATATTAATAATCGAAAACATTTCAAAGAACAGACACCGTGCGTTAGAAATCTTATAGCTAAAATATTAGCAATGTAGTTATAGATTGAAGATATATTAATTAGACTGATTAAATGAAAAATAAATAAAACACTTTAAAACAATTTAGAATATATTAAGCGTTTAAATCGTTTTGATAAATTTTTTATGGATGAAATATGAAGTTGTTTCTACACGAATGCAGCTATACAGAATTCAGATGCAACTTTGGCGAATTCATTTCTGCATGAAATTATGCATTTATACCATATAGAAGCAAACTTAATAAACTTTACATGATTTCTTTCATGTACTGTGAAGTTAGTTTACTTTTTTTAATCTGTAAGAAATGAAATTATCAAGATAATGCATTTGAGTAAAATTTACACAGATATATCTGATTGAAACAATGATCTACATTTTTAAACATAATCCATTGTCCCTTTCGGAAAAGCAAAGTGTAAATTTTTATTCGAAATAATGTTGCAAATATATGTATTTCTAACTGCAGATAGGGAAAATTCACACCATATTAATTTTACAGGAGACACAAAAATGTGAATCCCAAATTGCAGATAGGGAAGAATTCACAACATATTAATTTCACAGGAGACAGAAAAATGTATTTACTATCATAAAGAAACATATAGATATTATTTTAAATGGAAGACTATATTCTAATACACATTTCATGTGAATCCTTTATTTAAAAACATAACCATAATCCTTTAAAAAATGTTTTCTGTTTCAGACTTGTTGCTTTTTTGCAATTAACGAATTCATATACGAATTAAAGCGAAATTCAATTTTGTTTCCAAAAAAAATTTTATGAGAGATCTCAAATAATTGTAATATGCTCTAACACAATAAAAAGCAAAATTATGTTCAAATCTTCAATAAAGCGTTTCCTATTCTAAGATATGTTATTAATAGTTGCATGTAAATCAGGCTATTAATTAGATAGAAGATACAGTTTAAACGACATAACTACATCTTCGGGTTTAAGAACATGTTCAGATTAAATATAAGTTCTAGTTTTACTTAAATACTTAACAGTTTAGAATAAACGAATCTTTTCTCTGTAAAATCATATCATTATGATTGCTCGTATACCAATATTTTTCACCATTAATTTCTTCTCAAGCAAGTCGAACATGTTTAGTACATGGAAGAGATATAGAAAAAAAGACAGTTTCAGTGTAAGAATATTTATGCCGCAACAGCAAAAGGCATTTTAGTTCGTATTTAGAATATTATGTGGAGAGATTCTGAAACAAACTTTGCCACATGCGCTCCTCCAGACGGAAAAAATGAAGAATTTAAAATTGCCGTGAATAAATATAACCTCGGTAACTTGCGTCTTGGTTTATTTCTTTTCATGTATTTTCAGTTTTACTTCTATATTTCGTTCCTCTTTTGAATCTTTTGGGATTTGACGTCTGGAAGTCATATGTAAAATACATAGAATCCGAAACACTTACAAAAATAAAAATGAAACTGAAGTTTCAAAAAAACAGAAAGAGAGTAAAAGCTAGAAACCATTTTAGTCAAAAAAATTCGCGTGTTTTGACTGTATGCTTGCTGAAACAGTTTGTAATAAAGAAAGGTAAACAAGTATGTATGTGAAAAAGGGAATTTAAGAGAAAAGCTTTAGAATAAAGAACGACATGAGGCTAAAGTATGTGACAGGCTAGTAACAACTGTGCCGGAAACGTAAATTTTTAAAATCTAAGGAATTCCACTTCATATTTTCACTGTCATAAGAAATATTCAGGTATTCTAAGTTTTTGCGTATATACATACCCAGATTTAAATTTAAATAATATGACTTTCTCTTCATTTTTTTTGATTATCGATCTGTAAAAAAAATTCTATCCCATAAATATCAAAACAGGAATGCTGAAATGTTGTGAATACAACTTGTCTCGTTTTTATTTGCTTTCAAAATGCTTTGTTCCTTTTTTTCAGAATGCATGTATTTCTAAATGTTTCAAAGCTACAGGCTTCTTGAAAGACAAAATACAATATATCAGAAAAACGATATGCACTCTAAGTGCAAGAAAATCTCGGAAACATATTTGATTCTTTTAGTGTGGCCATGGGTTTGCTATTTAAAATTTTACATTTCAGTTTTTTATACATAGCTTTGAATGTTGAAATGTTGCGAATAAAATTTGCCCCTTTTCTACTTGCTTTCAAAATATATTGTTCATTCTTTTAAGAATGCAAGCAATTCTTGATGTTTCAAATCTGCATGCTTCTTGAACAAGGAAATATAGCATGTTCTTTAAATGATGTAAACACTAAGTACAAGAAAATTTCAGTCATGTTAAGTGTTTACGCCAGCTTTGTAAAATAAAATTTAACTTGTTTTTTATAGATATCTTCGAACCTTCGAAGCAAATGTCTTTTAATCTGTTTCTTTAGGAAATATCAAAAATGTCGTTCTTTCTGTTATGTTTACTTAATTTGCAAGGAAATTTCATAATCAACCAAAATCTCTATATATAATAAAATAAATAAAATAATGAATTCTTCGTTAAAAGTATTGCAGCGAATTTCATATACTATTTTCACTATATTGCTGTATTTAAATCTTAATTTTTTTATAAATTATTTCATTTAATAATTTAGTGCATAATGCAATTTAAGGAAGAAGATATGCATGATTTTCAATTTTAACTGCTTCTTAGCACATTAAATGTAACTGTTCTGAATATTTTAATTGTTTCTTTTCATTTTTATTTTACAGAAATGTTTATAGATATTAATTGTTACTTAAACTATTAAAAATCTGATTCATTTCATCAAATATATTCAAGATTTTAATTCCTTTTATTCTTATTAATTTTTTTATAGATTAATCATGATATGCGGATTCCTCAGCAAAAGTTTATACTTTAAAGTGTCAAGACTTGTTTCTGTTTTCCCATAACTAACTTTTTCACATCCGTTTAGTCAGCTTTATTCTTCCTTTCATGATTTAACCTTAATACTCTCTTTCATTGAATATGATGTATTTAAAAGTGTTTTTTCCCTCTTGATGTTATTAAGATGTATGAAATCAATTAAGTCACTCTTACAAAACGCTCTTTCTTCTGTACATCAGAATTTCGAATACAATTCTTTAAATATTATTTTAGTCTCAAACTTCGCTTCATGGAAAGAAAATGTTGGAGCACCTGCTGAAAATATTCTATTCTTTACATATTAAAAAAGTATTTTCTACATAAGTTGGCATCAATATATGAGAATCTATTTTTTAAACATATTTCCTTACAAATGAATGAATTTATTTTAAAAGGAGACTTCAGATATTTTTTTAAATTTTAGAGGAGGAGAAAAAATCGAATGGGCTATGAACAACATATAAATTAGAGTCCAAGATATCTCTAATGTGTTTCACAGTAGAAAATGAACCTATTAACGACAAACAAAAAATATTACAATTTTTAATTCTTGCAAAAGTTCAAATTTAAATTTTGCAGAAGTCCCCTTTTAACATCATAGAGTTTAAAAGTTTCAGAATTTTAGGGAATACATTATTATAAAGCTAGGAATATTCATGGAATTTAACTAAAACTCGAATTTATTTATTTGGGAATAAATTTAAATTTTTTTGTTACTTCTAGAAAAATCGCTTATCTCCAGGACAAACCGTTTATTGAGATATAGAGGGACATATAGAAGACAGTATTATAACAACTACCCGCACAACAAGGCACACAACAAGTAAGTATCATCGTTACGACACGACGAAGGAATGCGCTAGGGAAATGCGGCAGCCGCTGATTCACACAGATATTTATGCGCGCAGTGGAGAGGAAATAGTTCGCTCGCCTCAACCCAACACATCCCTCCTGCGAGTGATACATTTTTTCAACAAAACAAATATTAAAAAACATAGAGAACACATAAATATATACATAAAATTAAGAAGCTAGTGAAATATTTTTTACAGTATAGTTCAACTTCTCTTCGTTTACGGTTTTTGTTAGAAAATCAGCAATTAACATTTGAGTTCGAATATATTTCAATTACATTACATTGTCTTCCAATAAATCCTTCACATTATGAAAACGCAAGTTCATGTGCCTTGATTTATTCGAAGATAATAACTTATGTTAACGAATGATAATAACTTATAAAAACACTTAAATGTGTGTGAAGGAGCTGTTTTTATTTTCATGACAGTTTACAATATTTTATGGTATAAGTGTGCTGCAAAAATAAAAAATTGTTTCATATATTGGCACTATTACTTTGATTATTACCACGCACAGTGCAATTTTTAATGCAATACCCTCCTCAGCAACTACGCCTGAAAATATTTTTGAACGAAGTCTATTAACGTATCTTTTTTTTTATATTTTGATAAATAGAAATAAAAAAGTATCTTTTACAATTTTCTACCTTATAAACTTGTTACTAGTTTCTTATTTTAAAGGAATTCTCACGAAATTGAAACAGCATAAGAATAACACAATTGCATTTCAATTCAGATTTAGTAACTGATAACAGACTTGAAAATACTATTATTTCTCCCTCTCTCTCTCTTAAATAAATTTTTTATCTTATTCCGAATACTTATTTTCTGTCGACATTTCGAATTTCAATAATAATACCAGAGAACAAATGTTACAGATCAGAATTCAAAAATGGATTTCTTCCTCAGACTCAACAACAAGATTTAATTTGTTCCTTTTCCCTTAAACTACGTTCTTCTTGTCTCTATCACTTCATCTAAAAATATTGGATAAATGAATAATATGAAATTTCTTAGCACCAGAGATTTGAGTTTTAAGTTTTGTATAAAATAGATGATATCGTTAGAAACATTTGCTTGTTTAAGACATTTTAGGTAAGGTTTCTGAATAGCAAAAAAAAATTGTTAATACATCACATGCATATTTCTGACACATTTTGAGATGTAAACAAAATGCAAATTATTATTTGATACTAAAAAATACATTGCAAAATATAAATTTTGTTCAGCACTGCTAAACTTCATGTTGAACAAATTAACGAAATGGCAAATCTGAATCTAAGTGTTGAAACCGATGAAATTCAAAATTTGTGATTATTACTTATTTTTATTATTTGTTGTCCATTTTCTACTTATCTTTTTCGCATGGGCTCAATACTTTGAAAACGACTTCGTCTGGGGGCTCTTTCAGAACGTGCCTTTCTGGAGGGGGTAAGAAAATTTAATTTCACCACGGGGTTCGAGAAGAGGGGTTGGCCTGTTGATATATGAACATTTACGCCTCTCTTTAAAATACACAGGTTGGGGAAAATAATGAACAGAGAGGGAGAATGACAATGAGCCTCAACGCCTGTGTTAAGCGAAAACACCCCCGGACTTCGTGTCATTCGTCAAAGCGCCCCCTGAAGATTGAATGGCCAATTATCCTGTTGTGTCCCCATCTAAACGAGCTGACCACATGTGCGGCGAAAATTACTTCCCTCCCTGGGATTCTGAGATTTGTCACATGTCCCTAACAAGGGACTGTAGACACATGCGACAGCGTATGTCACAGCCTAGGCGAAAAAGTTATCATTCATTTGTACTTTATACATATGCATTTTTTTCTTCTCTTGCTGATAGGTTACTAAATCTAATAACTTTGACGTTTGAAGTAAAATATTGAAACCGGAAGTAATCAAGGAATGACCTTCAATGAATTTACGGAAACACGTCTTAAGAATAAATTATTGCTGTATATTGACATAGGGTGTTTTGGTGGTTTCCTTTCTTCTACTCATGAGAATCTTGAATACAAATCAAATTGTTATGAAAGCAGATTTTTTTCTCACAGAATTAGGAATTCGTTTATCCTAATTCTTTAAAGTACTCCATCCTTTTTCAAAAAGATCTCTTCATATCGATCTCCAATGCTCTGAAAATATCTCTGCTTTATTTTCTACAATGTATAAAGGTAAGAGCCGCAGAACATTATAATTTGGTTTCTACGAAACGCTGCCAGAAGGTATGATAAGTTTCAAAAATCAACTAAGTACATTATTATAAATTTCATGAATACAGTGTGATTCATAAGTCTGTAAATAAAATTTAAAAGTATGTCACAGAAAAGTTATTTTTATCTACGAACATCAGAAACATGTGGTTCGCCAAGCTAGCTGTGAAAGTGAACAAATAAGTGGTAATGTAAGTTAATTTTCTGACTTATTTTCTGAGGAAGTTATGTTTTCAAGGCACTGTGCGGAGAAGGAACACAGCTATCATTTTTGGGAGATGAAACACCCACAAGCAATGAGGCAGAATGGTGCACAACATAAGTTCACCATTAACATTTGTACTGACACTGCTTTGCTATGCCAATACCTAATACTTGCACGGATCGGAAATCTATTGAATTTTCTGGTGGTAATGAACACTGAAGTATGTCTGGACAGTTATTTGTCCTGTAACATTCGGTCTCCTCTTCTTTTTGTGGCAAACCTGGTTTTTAGGGTACAAACTTTTTTTCTCGCCAATTTTACTTGGATCAATTTCGTTTGCAATCGCCAAATACTGTTTTGAATGCTCAGTGAGCGTTTTATTGGTTTCTTCCGCACGAGATGCATGTGGTATCCATGAAACAGAGATTGAGCACGAAGAAGTAGCTACAGGGAAAATTTGTTTAACTGAAAAAAACACCAGCGGCTTCGCTTTCAGCAAAACTGGATCATAGTATCACCGCTTTCACGAAAGCGGGAAGCTTTGTTTCTTCGTTGCTTCGTATCTTTATTTAAAAAAGCACATTCAGAATAGCATACACACTGATGAACCGAAAGAAAATAAAAATGTTCAGAAACGAGAAAAGTGTATTAAAAACTTCACATACCTACATTCATCCATGGAAAAAAAACAAAAATTCCATAAACCTCAGCGAAGAGTACTGCAGTTGAAACAAATCCGTTCGGAAATGATGAAAACTGTCAAAACTAAAACCGAAGAATTCCAAACGAAGTATTATTCAAATTCCATTAAATTGACCAATTAAATCGAAGAAAACAGAAAGGCGACCAATTGAAACCAGGCGCAATTAACGACGGTACGCCGGACACCGGTAAAAACATCAATGCTCGCATGACACCGATGAAAAGATCAACGCGCATCCAAAACAAATGTTCTCTCACTCCACCTCTTGGCGGCAAACAATTGACAGTCTTAAGAGGAACGAAGCAAGTATGCAAATTAAACTCCAGGTTAACCCTTTTTGTTACTGCACTGTTCACATACTAAGCTTCCTAAACAGCACATAAATGGCCTCCTCCGGAAGAGGATGCTTGAGGAATGGCCAACTTTATGGAAGAATGGCGTTACAGGCAGGAAAATCTATAACATCATGCCCTCAGTTAGTCTCCGTCCCACTAACTGGATTAGAGAGGATGTTATCTTCTTCTCTCAACATGGACCTTTCCATGCCTACCTCAAAAGGTTTCACCTGTCTGACAGTGATTATTGCAGTTGTGGTAGAATTAGCACGGCACTTCACTATGCCACGGAGTGTATTTATACAATGTCTTGGCATATGAGGAAGCCAGAGCCAAACTTCGAACAAGAATGGCTGAAAAGGGTCGCCAATAACCTCGTCTCCAGGCAGAAAATTCGTGGGATTATCAAATTCATCATCGAAAACAGAGATATTTTCCGGCCTCCCTAGCCTTCAACTTCACAGCGAGCTGAACTGAGTAACTCAATTACCGGACATTCCCCCTTCAAATAAAAGAAAGGTCTAACAACATCTAAAGAAAAGAAGACTATTACGAACTAATAGTGTAAAATTGAAAATGCCTGTGCTGTGACCGGTCTGGTCACGGGTACGGGGGTAAGAGACGGCGTTCTGTTCTGTTACTGCACTGTCACAGCGACACTTATAGATGTCGTATGTTGGAATTGCTGTCACATGTAACTATCTAAAAATAACTGCCTAGGAGACGTGTGTTAGGTATTTATCTACAAATTTTTATAATTCTGACATCACCATCTTCAAGATACTCTCCACATTGATCTGTACATCGCTCCATATACGAATTGTTCACTTTACGAAAAGAGATTTCAGCTCATTTTCTGAAAGCCTCTTCCTCCCCATCCGCCTCTTTTGATTTTACTGCATCTAAAGTCTCTAATTTAGTTCCTTTTAGGTCTGCTGTGATCATGACAGATAAAAAGAAATGACACGGGCAAGGTTAGGTGAACAGGGTTTCTATTTTAAAAAGATAATCTCGTTCTTCGCCAATATTGTCCTAACGAAGAAATCGTGATTTGTTATTCCAAAGATCGGGTCGTTTCCTCCTTACCTATAGATGTAGAGTAGTAGGACATTTCTGTGATGTTGTTGGCTGACTGTTTGATGTTCATGCACCCATTCAATATACACAATCTCTCTAATGTCGGAAACACTCGATGAACTTGGAGTCCACCAGGAAGAAAGACGTTATCAATCTCTTCTCGGCCCTCTTTTAACATTTTAACACTCTAAGAAACTCGTATGCGAGACAAGCACCTATCTTTGTACATTTCTTGCAGTAGCGAATAACTTTTGTTACAAATTTCACAAGTCTAAAGTCGAATTTCATAATAACACGCTTAAGAAATTATTATAATGCGCTTTTGATACCCAGTAATACATTCACCCAGTCCACCTCAAATTATATGAGTTACACTTCTAAACAATTCATTTTGCTTTCTAGTTTACTATTGTTTAGTTTTAATACTCCTGATATATTTTACTCATTTCATTTAGTTCGAAAATTATGTATTGCAATATTTTTTGTTTTTAGAAAATCTAGAGAAATAGTATTAGACATATCTTGTGCTACATTAAATTTCTATCGTGCGCATCTAATCTGTAGGATGAAGTACCTGTATTTTTTGTCTCTATTTGCAATTTTTATTCATAAAGTCGTGGGATCTGTAGTAGCTTCCTGAGTCCCTGCCACTCACACAAGAGTATTGTGGTTTTCTCTCCAGTGCTTTTCTGTTGTACTTGAGGGACACGTTAATCTGGTAGATGAGTTGTGCAAAATTATCAAAAAATATCTCACTATTTCTTTTTATATACCTGCAAACGCTCGCACACTTATGTTGCATTTTCTAATCAAATGAAACTGATATTATATTTTAGTTTGAACATACAAAATTAGACATGCAAGAAGAATTTTGTCAGAAGACCTACCATAAACATAATGCATACAAATCATTTATTAAATCGTCATTCTCTGAACCTATTAGCTTTTTCAGTTATGTAAGAAATGTAAATATAATATTAAAAAAAAGAGTATGTCTTGCAAAAATAATAGAATCCTTCTGCAGAAAACAGATTATTAGAAATCACCCAATTTCTTTTTTAAAAAATTACTTAGTTGTGTAATCATTAAATTTTGCCTTATTCTAAAAATTTTACAATTTGTTGAGGATAATGAATTAAAACGTTACACTAATTTCATTAATTTACGAAAAGATTCTCATAAACAGCAGGTTTATATCCAATTACCAAGTTTCATTTAATTATTCCACAATTTACGTCATTTCCGTTCTGATCGGCAAAACGGAAACTGACATGCGGCGACCCCAAATTACAGCTCTCATACTCAGCGCCAAAACGAAAAGTAACAAATGAATTTCGATCTTCAATTCAATAATGCATTAATATTTTCCTCTTTAATATCCTGCTGACCACTTCAAGAGCGGTTATGTTGCGGAATCTACCAATCCGTTTCCGTCGTAACTACACCCAACCATTCCTCTAACGAGACACTCCGGCCGAAATTATCTCCATCAGACAGCTCAGGCGTGACCCTCGGTAACCGAGAACTACTGCTCAGGCCGGAGAGCAGTTCGGACAATGGATGAGGTCCGAGGCAGATGACCGGCTTCTATTCTCATTTAATACTTTCTAAGCCTATTCCCCGGCGAAGTTTCACTATCCTGCCATTGTACTTAAATTCTGGTTTATGACCGCAGTTTCCAACTGATATTCGCAATGGAAGTGACAAAACTTCGATTAGGTTGTGTTTAGATGGGTTAAATAAATCTTGAGTGTCCACCTACTGTAAGAGGACATCATAATTTAAAGTTATTTTGATGATTAATTTGTAGAAACTTGTGAAGAATACAATGGAGTTCGAGACATAGTTTGGCTTTAAAACGTACGAAAGGGCATGTAACAAATGTTCCAATCTTCCAAGTTATCATGAAGGGGTGTTTAGATGGTTTGAAGGGGTGTTTTGATGGTTTTAGATGGTCATGAAGGGGTGTTTTGATGGTTTTAGATGGTCATGAAGGGGTGTTTTGATGGTTACGAAAGGGTGTTTAGATTTCTATATTTATTGATGCCGAATCTGCGAAACGGGGTTGAATTGTTATAGAATTTTTTGCTACCCTATGCTTTGTGCAAGGCAAATATTCGATTATGTTTTGTCATGTCGGATCTTTTACTAATATTTGACTCTTACTACTAACAAGGATTTAGGAAAAACAACAAGGATTTAGAAAAAAATATTGAAAGTTATTTGAGGTCATTGTGGGTCCTCATTGTTGATAATTATCTATAATATCAAATTTATTTACCGTTCATCACGGAACACATATCTATACTTATAAAAGGCAATGTTTCTGTGTGCGTGTGTGTGTGTGCGTGTCTTCGTGCGATGTCCAGACGAATCTATCGCACTTACAGCCTTGAAATTTGGCACAAAGGTAGTCTTAATGGTGACGCAATGCACCTCGAAGCCGAAATTTTAAAATTTAATCTAGAAAATTTTTTATTTAATGTTTTGTGTTGTTTTGGGTGATTTTTCGAACTAATTTCTCAATACCATGGTTTCGGACAATTGTACGCCAAAAATAGATACACCATCGGAAAGAGCACGCGATTTCAGTTCTAATGAAGTTCGTTTTGAATTTCTAACGTAATTTACTGAATTTTGAAAAATAGTCACTTTTATGGTCATTTTTTATTAGGATTTCTTGAAATTCTCGCATCCGCCTTTCTAACAACTCTATCATTTTCAATATTTTTCAACTTATAACTGGAACGTTTCTGTCGGAATTAAAGCAAGAACCGTTAAAATACCTTTTCCCGTTTTTTTTTAAATTAATTTTTCCCTGAAAAGTACAAACAGTGTTTTTGCTGGGGACCGTTCCCAACGGGACCCCCTCCAGTGATCCCCCGACTGTATTGTTGCAATTTTATTGGCTGGTTACATGACCTTTCTTTTTCGCGGCAGGTGGTGTCATTACTTTCGCGTTCTACGAGGAGATGATTTATTTACTCGATGACTTCGATTATTATTTTTAAGCGTGTCTTAACTTATTTTTTTGCTTTTCATACTTTGCTTGCGGTGTAATAAATATCACATTGTAATTTTTTAACTTTGTTTTGGATTAACGGTACTCTGTCGAGAG
Organism: Araneus ventricosus; assembly: GCA_013235015.1. Taxonomy (NCBI): domain Eukaryota; kingdom Metazoa; phylum Arthropoda; class Arachnida; order Araneae; family Araneidae; genus Araneus; species Araneus ventricosus. The sequence continues at coordinate 14,853 of BGPR01002320.1, forward strand.
GAAAAAGAAGCGGACAAACTCAATAATATATATATTTCTGTTTTGATTTCTTTTTTAAAACTTTCATTTATGTAATTGTATGTGGGCTTTTTTTATTTTGTTGAAGTCCTGATTCCAATGGCAACGCCGTGCGCGTACTGCTAGTATGATATACTTCAAAGTTATTACATTTTAAGAAATTATAATAAATTTATAAGAACTCAACTCATTTGAGTAAACTTTATATATAACGATGTAATAGAAAAGAAATCAATAAAATAATCTCTATGGTATTTCTTATAACCTTCCAATTCACAGCTTTTAATCTCTTGTTTTTCAAGGAATATCTAACTTTCGCACATTTTGCGTATGATTAATTTATTAGTTATGTTCGCAAATATTGTCTTTGAGATAGTTAATTTCTTGTTAATAGTTTCGTAGCAATTCATTTTCATGTCTTTGCAAACTAATACTTCAAAAAAAAGAAGAGGAAAAGTAAAAACTAAGCTCGATTTTATCCATAAATTAAATACTCTCATATTTTTGAAATTTAAATTTTGTTGAAAAATATTTAAAATCTAAGCTATGATTACCACAAATATTTTGAGATTTTAAGTGTCATTTAAAATGTTTTAAAATAAATTTATTATCATGCTCTATATAGCGGACATTCAGTCTTAATTTACCTACATTATATTTCTATTAGTTACACCAGTGGATGACACAGATTTAATTTTAAACTGTTGAATGAATATTCGTTACTCGTTGCGAATATATGATAATATCACTGAATGTAGATTTTATTCTAAAGATAATTTGAAAAACAAAACGAATCACCAAATTGCTTTACTATATAATTTTATGGTTATTAAACCTCCATCAAACATTCTCGAATAACTTGGAGGTAAAACTTAAATAAATAACTACAAAAGGAACATTTTGTTGATATTTTACGATATAAAAATATGCAATTAAAGGCTTTAGTTTTAATCCAACAATAGTAGCACACTTTTTATTTTTATTTTTTGCCGTTTATTTTTTTGTTACTTCGAAAACTTCTAAAAACTTTAAAATTTAATAATACATGCAGAATGCAAGCATTTAATTATATCACCATGAAACATTATTTTCAGGTGTGAGATATTTTACCTCTTAATAACTTTAAAGTGCCTTGAAATTCTGGCAGTTTTTATGTAAGCAGAGTCATTTTTCATGTATATTTAAAGCAAGGTTTTTAATGGAATAAAATGATTGAAGGAACTGCTTCCGTTGCTGAGCGGATTTTGTTTAATTCAAAAGCGATTAAATAATAAAATAATTACTGAACCATGTCTTATTCGGATATGAGACACATTTTAGTGCATTCAGCACACAGAAGAAGAATAACTAATACTGACGGAATTTTTCAAGAACAAATAATATCGCCAATGCTGCATTTAGATTATGCAAAAATTAGTAATGAGCTGTATTCTTTGCTTAAAGGACTTTATGCTTATTTCATAATTTTTAGATTGCAATATAATGAGGAAAAAGAATATAAATACTGTTACCCAAGTAGCACAAGTCGTTGGCATGCAGTTGGCCCAACGTTGCCATCCACGGTTGGCCAACGGTACGGATTGGCACTCTGTCTTACGGTTACCCAACCAATCATTCCCCAACGTTGGCCCAACTGAGTTGCTAACTGTTGGGCCAACCAAGTTTTCCTATAAGAACTTACATTGGGTCCAACCAAGTTTTCCTATATGAACCTACGATGGCCCAACCAAAGTTTTCTTATTTTTTAGGTCTATATACACATACATTTTCAAAAAAAATGGAATTTTGGAAACTTTGGTGGAAGTAACTATTTTGACAATGTTTACATGACTAATAAACTGCTTACTGGAAGATTACTTTTCCTTATTTTATGAAATTATACACGTATACAAATATATATGAATACTATATTTTTTTGGATAACTTCTAGACGTTAAATAAACACTATGCAGTTTTGGTGTTTAGAGGATGGAAATAGAATCTGCATTAATATTTTTTATTAACGTTATTTAAAAACCAATTCAACCAAAATTAGTCTGGCCACTTCATATTATCAGGAAACATCAATATGCCTTAACATGTAATCTGTAAACCAAAATTATCATTAGACGACTAAAATATTACATATTCGACTAATGAAATTCCATCAGTTCTCCATAACGTTTTATATTAAACAGTGCTGTTATCACTTTAATGTAGCATAGAGCATTTTAACAAAACAGTTCAAATCACATACTTGAACATGATGAAAGTCAAAACAACGTTTTGCTTCAAAATGAAGTTTGAAATTTTCAGATATTTATAGTAACATATTTATAATACGTGACATTATGCACAATTATTAAGATTGGATCATTTCTATTTCTGTAAATAACCCGAACATAAAATACTGACAAATTTCAAAATTCTTGCCCGGCCCCCCCCGTCTTACACTACATGTTAAAACAGTACTTATAGTGTGCATGTTATATTTTAGGTATCCTTGCGGCAGTATTCCACCTCTTCAATCTTTGCATCATAAAGTTTTAAGTGCTTCTGTGGAAACCCGCACCTTCGTTTAATAGAATCATGTTGTTCCCTCAGTCACGACTGATTTGGATAATCAGTATAAACCATGTCAATAGTTATAATTTTCCCTAATTAATCCTTTTTTTTATAGTACATAAATTAGAATCTAAAGTGTTAGGGAAGAAAAGCTATGTGAAAAAAAAATGCCATTTGTCAACTTTAACAGTTTTCGTTTTATTTTAGAAATAAAATAGTTAAATACATCTTACTTCGATGTATACAAAATACTTATTGAAAAAATGTTCATTTGCAATAGTTTTAAACTCAATACTTCGAGATCAAATTTAATAGTTTAAAATTCATACTTTATGTTTAGTACATATATATTAAAATGTAGATACTAAAGAGTCACTTATAAACATAATCATATCATGAATTCAAAAATAAATTTTCATTATGCCCAGCAAACTATAAGATGTGTAAAAACACATTTTTTATATAAAAAAACCATGACTTAAGAAAAGTTAGAAATAAAATCACAAACAATTAAATACATACATGCATTTTATTTATCAGCAAATTAACATTACAATTTACCAACAATTTGAAAAGAAATAAAATGGTACTGAAAGTTACAAAACGAATAAACATTTTAATTTATTTTCTTGCATTTACATTACAAAAATTATTTTTACCAATGGTTTTGTTTAAATTGTACTGTAAACATACATTGATATTTAGTGCTAAACAAAATTGGATGATGCCTTTTAAGTATTGAATTATGACTCTGCACTTTTTTAGAATATATTTTTTAAAAATATAGTGTAGTAGAATGGTTCTTATTTTATAAAAAAAATTGCAACATCAAGAAGATAACTGTCAGAAAAGGAAGATAAAATTATAACATACAAAAATTACATATTTTTCATTCCGAGATATCTCGATTTTGCAGAATCGTAACCAATTTGTCATCACTCCATCGTCAGAGGCATTAACTGTATTTCTCCGAACAGTTTCTAAAATAAACATCACACAATTTAAACCTTTGTCCTGTGATATAACATATACAAACCAAAATAAAATAATTTAGTTTCCTTTTACTTTTCGATAACAGAATAAAAAAGATGAGTTTTAACCACATTCCATGGAATTATAATAATACTACATTTGTGCATAGACAGAAGCCTAGGAGTAATTTCAAAATATTACTTATTTAGTGTGATTTTACAAATTCATTTACATTTTAGCCCTTTAGCTTTAAAAAAAGGAAAAAATAATAAAGAATAAAATACAGAATTTTTTTGACTGCAGTTTTGAAATAAATTAAGTGCATGGATTTTCAACATAGACAATCTGGAATAGTATACGGTATTTAACAAGTGGCATATATATTTATTATCCATATCTCATATATTTATTATATTTTGGCTAGTCTATTTCAATAGCTTTTTCAATACATTAGACCAATGGTCGACAAATCGCGGCTCGCAAGTTGCATGCAGCTCTTTAGCCACTTGAGTACTGCACTGCCTGCCAACATCATCAAAGAGAAGCACTTAACGAAGACCTCTAGCTTAAAGCTAGAGTAATTGAAACACTTATAAAATAATAAAGCAAATAACAGTTACTATAAATTAATTAATAAATACAACTTTACAAAATATTGTTTATATAATTGAAAAACAAATTATCCTCAAAATTTATTGTGCATCGACTTGAAACTGAAAATTTAAACTATATTAGATACAAATAAAAAAATATTGTGAAGTTTGAGTTGTATATTTTAGATTTATGTAGGCTATATTGATACAAAAATGGAGCCTAAATAATAATTTAAAATGAATGTAAAAATAATGCTCATATATAAATTTCAACACTTTTAACTAATTATGCGTTCAAAAATTTACATACTTTAAATACAATGTAAGTATTATAACACTTGAAAAAAATTTGTTTTTATGAAAATAACTCAAATATTTTGCATATAGAACCAAAAGAAAGCTTATAGATACATTGAGAGGCAGGGAGAAACCATGTACCATTTGTGCCCAGTGTCGTATAAATACAAAGAGAGAAAATGCTTAAAATAATGCTTTTAGTGAAAAAAATGGAAAAAAATCTAGAAATACATGTTTTAGATATATGTTTCTTCTCACAAATGTAAATTATAAGGGACGTCAGGCACTAATGGATTAATCGAAGCAGATTATTATGTACTGTCCTTGTACTAGTTTTTCCACCACTACCTTTTAGGCTCCAATATGTAACTTTAACTATACTAATGTGGAATAATCTTTGTAATCGTTAAATTAAATTTACCATTTGTAATAGAGAAAAAATAAAAATTCTTTAATCATTGTAGTTAAGATCACATGTTAATGAGATATTGCTAATACAGATTTAATTGCTTAAATATCTTAAAGACACACTTATTACATAAATTTTATTATGTATTTGTGAGAAGTGGATACATTTAAATGTAAATCATTGATGTAACTGTAAAATATTCAACACGCACAGAGATTATTGACATCGAATGTTTCAAGCCAGAAGTGAATGTCTGAGCAATCTTTGGATCGATAAGCTATGAGAAATCTTTCTCTACTAATGTGTAGTAAATCATGAGGCATATTATCATGTATACAATCATACGGTTTAAATCTGTGAACTGGTTCTTTGCAATTTTGATCAAACATTTACTGCAAGTTATATCATATCATGTGTTTACTTTTCCGCAAGGAATAGTTTATGGATCATTTACTTCAACAGTTTGTAAATAGATGTTCTTCAGCGCCTTCTAACCCATTTAATACATACGTATATATTTCAGACTCTGAGCAATCTATGTCTTACCAAAGTTTGCAAACGCTAACTTGAAATATTATGTATACAATTTACTTGAAAAGCAGGCCATTTAGTATATATATATATATATATATATATATATATATATATATATATATATATATATAACTTAACGTATGTATGTGTATATATTTGTTCCAGTATCAGTTTCGAATGGCTGGACCAATTTCGATGGAATTTGGGACACAGGTTCCTCATTAGCCGAATTGAAGTAATGTAGAGGTAAATAAGCGATATCGCAGTCCATCAGGAGGCAGGGTAAATTATCCAAAATACTTTTAACACATACCCATTGACATGCTTGGCGATTTTGATCAAACTGGGTACATGGAATAAAATGTAAAATCAAACAGAAGACCTGCAAATGTTATTAATTCGATTTCTTTGACTCTAAATATTAACACGAACTTAACATTATTGATAAAAAACTATTGTGCATAGTCGGATGCTTTGAGGGGGATTTGACAGTAGATGTACGCGAAAATAAAATGACTAATTAAGGGGTATGTGAGGGAAAAAATGTTGGTAATCCCTGATTTTGGTATTTAAATCTAGAATAGAGATGAAGTTCAGAAAAACTTTTATTTTTTCTTTCCAAATTTTCGAGATATAAATTAAAATGTTAAAATAATTATTACAAATATTCTGGTTTGGAGCGTAAATACTGAAAGATGTTGTTCATGTTTGACTTAAAAATGCGATGTATTTAAACAATAGATGAAAATGAAGTAATTAGCACACTCCATAAAGGAAATATTAGCGATGATAAAACCGTACAAAAATTTATGACAGTGATAATAAAACTATTCAAATAACCTGATGTTTGACGACACTCAGGAATCCAAACAAATCTAACTCTGTTAAATGTACTCTGTTAAAAACGTAAATGCCTCCCTGACATTTGCTATAAACTCGAAAAATAAAAACACTATTGACAAATTAATTTGAGTACATCCTTTAAAGCTTCGTACATATATCGCAAACTTAATATTTTAAGAATCTTCTTAAATGAAAATCAAACAAAGAAGTACTCCGAAAGCTCAAAGAGAATCAAGAGTGAATGTAAAGATCAAGGATAAGTGAAAGTTTGTATAACAGCAGCAGAAAATGAGTACAAACTAATGTGTATGTTAAGAGGAAAGAATGAGATAATTAGTTTCATTGATTAGTTTCAATGATTTTAATTAAAAAACTAAAAGTTTCTAGAAATGTAAGCTCATTCAAGGGAGAAAACTTTAAAAATTAAACTTTTATTTTATTTCGGCTATTATTTTAACAATACGATTCTAATTTCTGGGCCCTGCACATACAATAATTTAGCTGGAGGGAGAAAAAATGCAAAACGTTTTCCGATTTTGGAAAAATGTCGAAAAATCTTCTTTCCTTGAAAATTAAGATGAGAAAATAAAGTATTCGGACATTATTTTTTTAATTCTTGATATGGCAGATTTAAGTAAATGTATCATTAATATCCTGAATATATCTGTTTAAATAATTTATTAAAAGGACTATTTCCATTTTGTTTTGAGAAAAGAATTCGTTGTAATTGTTTTCACTTTAAACACAATGTAATATTTATTTTTCTTTAATTAAAAGAATATTAATATTCTGAGTACCAACTTCCAATCAAATCATGTTAGAAGTCTTTTTGAAAAAAACAAGAAAAAAGATTTTAAGATTGGAGCATTTCTGTTTATTTTTTAATTAACTATGTTTATTTTCTTGCATAATAGTTTTTCTATTTGCATTCCCCAAAGCTTTCACACAATTAATTCAATCAATAGCTTTTGTATAATACGGGGGCGAAAGGAGCCGGATAGATTAAAAAAAGAAACTTATTTTGCCGAAAATTCCTCTAAGAATTACTTTTGAAATCTTCTGAAATACTTGAGACAGACGTTTACCTGTTTAGATTATTTAAATTTATTTTTAAGCCAAATTTTCCATTTGCAGTACTTCATAGAAGCATCCACTTAAATCTTTCTTAAAAAATGGTGAACGTAAAATACGTTTTTATTCAAAAATACAGCAATCCTTTAATTTTTGAAAACTGTATAATATACCCTTTGATATATGAATGTAGTTACATAGATAAAGAAAATTTACGAAAATTAGATTAGAATTACGTCTTCTATGCATTTTCCTTCACTAACTATTTTGTTGGCGCCTTTGAACTGTAAATTGGCATTTTGGCGATAAATGGTTGCCAGAATATGTGAGCGCGCCAATGCGCACTTTACTACGCACTTCTCTTGTCTCTGTTCTGTAAAAATCATATACACAGTTCTGTGTGTGTGTGATCGTAAAATAAATGTTGTGATCGTGAACAAGGCCTCTGCTTCAACTTTGTAATTAAACGGACATCACAATACGAATTCCACTCCACTATTCTCCCTGAGTTTGGACGGAAACATATTTGAAACTTAAAATTTTTATGATATTACAATATAAAGGTACAAGTTATTAGAATTTTATGAGTGGCATTAGCTTGTAAGACTACAGAGGCAGTCATTTGATTATTATTCTTTTTTAAAATAAGCGAGGTTTTACTCGGGAAATTAGCAGAAAGGGAAATTAGCAGAGTGCAATTAGAAGAGTTCGAGAAACTGGTTTGATCATCGTTTATTTTAAACACATAGCACGAAAGACAAAGACACAGACATGAAGGACGTTTTACAAGCACAGTTCAAAGTACATCACTGAGCTCTTACCGGCTGTCCATGAAAGGAATCATGGGATATATATGACGTCACGCAGTGACGTATTGCATTATGACATTATCACAATAGCTTGTGATAGGTTAGAAGATTGAATGAGGAGCCTGAAGGAAAGCTTAACTGCGTATGATCTCCAACACTATGATCGTGTACCAGGCAGTCATAAATGTCTGATCTTTGTTGGAATTGCGTTTTCAACCTGGATCAACCCACCCTGTTGAAAGGATATATATATAGGCCACCGAGATCTCTTAACAAGTCTTGAAATCAATTATGATTTGGGAAAGATTCATACAAGTTATTACTGATTTTACAATCTGGTTTATCGGGCAAATTTAAGATACTGATTTATCATAAATGTTCTGAAAAAAAAAATCTTGATTTCCTTTTTTTATACTTAACGCGGACAGTATTAAGTGTACGAAGTCAAGAAGATAAAATTTGTACTATTAATAGCCGCAAGTAAAAAAAAAGTTTATTAGAAAGATAACATTCTTTTTTCCAACATTTCTGTTCCTAATGTAGCGACTTAATTGCTGCAATGATCAATATTTTTATGAAAACATACCTGATCTACATTAAAAAACTTACTACAGATATTTAAAATTGATTATTTTAAATAACATTCGAAAAATTTAGCGTTAAATTATTTTTTAAATATTAGTTCGACACTTGCTCAGTGGCCCACTTGCAAAAATGCAATTAATTTCATTTAATCAATCGTTATTTAAAGCCTTAATTAAACAAGTTATGATTAAACTGTCTTCAATTAACAAAAAATCTTTTATTGTTAATTTTTTTGTATAATAAAAAAAATCAAGAAATAATTATCTGATGCTTTATGCACTTAACAAATTAAGATGAAATATTCTACTGTATTTTTAAATAAGATTTCATCGAACTAATGCTATCTAATATCAGTTATTAAAAACTATTTTTTCAAATTTATTTAATAAAAAATGTGCTGTTTCCACTTTTATGTCCGAAACCAATGTTCCTTTTCAAAAATAAAACCATGAAAATCTATTTCATTTTATTTTATTTATCATCTAACTCCATCGGTTAGTGTAAAATCATTTTTAGAAGAATAAAAAATAACGAAAGAAATATCAGAAATTTTATTCCAAAGAGAAAATGAAAACGGATTCTTAATTCCATCGGAATTTTTCATGAGCCATAATAAATTGTTTTGAAACGACACAGAAAAGGAGAAATCCACTTTTAATGGTTTTTCCTGACATACCAAAATTTAAATGAAATATTTCCCCAACTCTGTAAAATTTATTACTTGAAAATCTAGATACCTGCATGTTTCACATTTATTTTTAGGGCATATCAGAAGAATATAAATTTAATCTTAAATAAAAAAAATGCAAAATTGCATTTATTTCACTTTTTATAGTTGGATTTCAAGCAGCGAATCTGTAAAAATAGTCAGGGATTAATTAAACATTTGTTGCAATCTTCATTCTTTTGCTTCAGAATTTTTGATAAAAAGAAATAAAATCAGTTTCTTATTGTTAAGTAGCCTTCGTAAAATGTGGACAGAGTCAAAAATGCATAAAAGTCACCAGTGACTAATGCAGAACAGTTATACATACTGAAAAATTAGGTGAATATAAGGCAGTTATTAATATATTGTCACATTTTCACTTTCAAGTTAAACTTCAGTGTATTTTACCAGATGTATTAAAACCTATTTTGCATTATTTCAGGGAGTTAATCGAAAAGTATTTTTAAAAAGTTAATCTAAAATGCATATTTATTTTTTATTTTGTGACATAAAATAAGAATTATCTCCTATTATCAATTTAAAACAAAAGAAAAGTCACGGCTGCATAGTTGAATAAATTTTTCATGTTGCATTGTACTTAAATAGAGATGAAGTAGCAGAAACGAGCAAGAAAAGAATTTTTGTGTCTAAAAGATTTCTATCTAGAGCATAAAAAAGCTATATGAATTTCAGCACTGTTTTATTTTGCGAATCTTCAAATATGTTAACAAAATAAAGGACAGCAGTGTTAAAATTTGAAACAATAATGAGTTTCAAATAAACATATAAATCTGAAACATTTTTATTTAATGCAATATTGACAAGCATGGTCATTCATTTTGAAGAAACAATTCTCTTAAGAGTAAATACATAACAACCCTTTTTAAATAGGAATTCCATGCAAGAAAAGTAGAATTAATAAAGAATTTAATGTGTTGTCATGGAAACAGAATGACAATTTTTTGAACAATATATAAAACCTGAACACTATTCAAAACATTCGCTTGCAGGTTATATGTAAGGAATTCTGAAGAGGTCTGTGAGCAAATCGAGCAAAAATATTTTCGTTAATTATCCGCATTTGTTGGTCTGAAGTGCAATTTTTCTGGTATCGAAGTATTTTACTTATCATTTATATAATAATTCCCCACACTTAGCACAGGAAATAGTAAATTTACTTTATTGTCTACATGACTAATAAGACTGAATTTATTCATCAATAAACCCATAAATTACTTTTCATTAATGCCGTACAAGGATGTTCAGATTTTGTGATTTAATTAAAGTTCAAAAAGTCTTTGAACAAAATGCAGACCTCTTTAAATAAATTGACATCCTCGGCTATGTTCCTATTGAATCTGGGATGGTACGAAAATATTCTTATATTTGATACATAATGCGTAAACATGTTTAACCTTTTGCGGTCGATGCCGCCAAAGTGGCGGCATTCTCGAGTCGTCGTAGAAGTCATGGTCTTTTTTATTTTGTTTTAGACCCACATTGACCAGTCTACCTAAACGAGTGGGCCGGTCGGTGTGGGTCTAAAACAAAGCAAAACAAGAAAAAGACTTCTATGACGTCTTGTCACGTTGGCGGCATCGACCGCAAAGGGTCAAATGTCTCATGTTCCAAATTTGCAGGGTGTCCACACTTATCGTGATCAATAGCTAATTTCTAAAGCGTTAGTGACAGACATATAGTTCCAATAGAAAAAAAATGTTTTAAATGAAAGGAGGAAATATAATATATGTTTTTGGAGTGAATAAATATATTCCTAAAAAGGTTACGAATTCTAAATTTTTATACGGTCCTCCCCCGGTCCTATTACTCACATTTAGTGAAATATTTTGACACTCTAATATTTTAAACAAAAAACTCCCACTGTTCTGCGACTAAAACTGACCGAGTTATGGAGCTTTGAATATCGCTGACTTAGACCACTTTACACCATTTCAATAGCCGTCTTAAAGACGATTCACCAGTCAATGCCCATCACTTGCTCGACGAGGCCACTGATTGGTTAAAAATCATGAAATTCGAAGCTCCAGAACTCGCTCAATTTTAATCGCAGAAGAGTGGGGCTTTTTTTGTTTAAAATGTTAGATTGTCAAGAATATTTTACTAAATATGACTGATAGGACAGAAGAACCATATAAAAAGTTAGAATTCGTATTTTGTTTTTCAGAAATATATTTAGTGACTCAAAAAACATATATTATAATTTCCCCTTTCATTTAAAGCATTTTTCCAATTGGAACTATATGTCCATCTCTGATGATTTAGAAATTAGCTATTGGACCGCTATAAGTGTGAGCACCCTGTATAAAGCTCAAAGATAACGGCTGTCAGTTATTTTAAGTTTTTATGCATACAATGAATAATAGATTAAAATGTAGTAAATGAATAAATTATCGATGACTCTATTTTGACGGATAGAATAGATTGCTAAACCATTTTTGCAAACCTGAAAAAAGTAAAGAAAGGTTAAAAATGTTTCCGTTTATAAAAATGAATTGTTTTTCTGTTGATAAATTGAAACGTTTTAAATGAACAGTGATCTTTTCTTCAAGCATAATATATTTCATTAACTATAAAGAGTACTCTTTATTTAAAATAAAGAGTACAATTTATTTCTCTCTTAAAGAAAATGCTTACAAACACACCATTTTATTATAATAATTGTCTTAATGTTGTCTCGTAGAATAAAATAACAAGTATTCGATAAAAATGTACAAAATTATTTACGACATGATTTTCATTTGAAGAAAAGTAAATATTGTAACCATCTATAAGGTATAAAACTTTTTAAGTTAAAAGTAAGCTTCAGCTCGTGAAAATGGAAATTTAATAGACTTTCGGAAGTTAAATATTTTACTTTCCGAAACTCGATTAAATTCTTGTAATATACATACATTTCTTATTTACATCTCGGAATAATCTATTTCACACTGCATTTAAATTTTTAAAATCGCAATAATGTGCATGTAGGAAATATTTTCTATGAGCGAAGTTTAAATTATTAGTATCAATATACTTTCCTATAATTTTACTTAAATAGTTTACTTTAGTTTTTGTAAACAATGAAATACAATATTTATTATAAAAATCTATTACAAATGGATTTTTATAGCTTTCTCACAGAAATCAATGCTGTTTTAGATTATCTTAACGAACATATGTGTTTTAACATGAATAATTGATTATTTTTCAAATGCGTTGATTAAATTAAAATATTTATTTCTGTGTTTAAAAATTTAATTTAATAGCCAAATTTCTAAAAAGCTTATGAAAAGAATGCATGGCACTAATTAGGGTTTGCAAATTGGGTTAAACAAAAAAAACATTTGGGAAACAATGCAGGTAAGTATCGTTAATGTTTTTCTCTTATGCTCATTCATAAAAACCCAATTTATGTGTAACTAGATGTCTGAATAAGTTTTTTATACAATAAGCTTCACTAATTAACTTTTACAGAGATATGAAATTTTTTTTTCTTTCATTGGATGAATAGTACTTATCAAAGTTAGGAAGAACACTAACAGCGATTAAAATAACACTAAAGCAGACATAAATGTATTAAGCCGCATTGTAGAGAGAGTCTTTTCTAGGGAATTTTTATATCCCATATTGTGTGTGTGAGAATGAAATTCTTGATTCAGGAAAGAAAGCTCCAAAAATATGAAATGCTTCGTATTTATATATATTTTTCCAGTTTGTTACTGTGTTTAAAAAAATACGAGAATATATTCGACCAGTAAATATGATCAGTTAGATTGTAAAATTACCGAAATTGATTCTCGGTGCTGACGTTGATTTAAATACCACTAAATGTGTCTTTGTTTGTTAACAGTTCACAAACTTCGTTTAACTTCTGTTGCTTCTAAGTTTCATTATAGCAGATATATGTACAAGCTAAGCACCAAAAGAGAACTACAAGGAATCTCCGAACGCAATTTAATTTCTCTTTTAAAACCGAAATTTCCTAGAAATCTTCAAAACGCAACTGCTATGAAAAACTCTCAATTCTTTTCTCTCTGATTCTAACTATTATTTCCTGTACGAAAGCATGCGAAAAAACCATACGATAAAAAATAGGAAATTTACAGGCTTCTATTACTGCTTCTAAAGCAGCTCCAGTTCCTTTTTTAAAAAAAATAATCCATGCAAATGATTTTATCTTTCTAAACATAAAAAAGTTTTTTTTCTTCGTTCAAATTAGCATCACTGTATAGAAGTACTAAACAATTAACCTGTTACCTAAATTAGACTTTTAGTAAATAACAGGAAATAAACTGTTCTACAGGGTGATCGAAAAGTTCGAAATCCAAACTGACAAGTATTTTTAAAAATTCGAAAATGGATATTAGTTGCAACTTTTTTCAGTAGATGGTACCACTATACTGTTGCAAGTAACAGTTCAACGAAAGGTTTAGTTGCAGTTTATGTTGTTAGTTTTAAAAACCTTTTGTACGGGAAGAGACGGAGATGAACTTTCTCCGTGCAAAAATAAATTTGCATTATTGAACTTTTCAAGCAATATTTAAAAAAAAAATTGTAGTGAGGTTTACAGGATTATACCAAGTGTTCATCAACTTAATAAATTCTCATTTTCCCACTTGGAAACTCGATGTCGGGAAACTGGAAGCGGTACTTGCTTGTAAAGCAGCCACCGAGATTACTTGGCGACATTCGGATTTCGCCAATCTTGTAAGTTCAGTGACCTAACGAAGCTACTATGTTCTGGCTCCCGCGGCTAGCGAAGCCGTAGAATGATTTTTAAAGTTAAAAAAATCTGCCCGATTGCCACTTAGTCTTATTCACAAAATACAAGTAATATTTTTCAAAAACCAATTCGAATTTAAGAACAAAAGCGACGCTTAAATACTTGAGCAAAAAAAGGACACTACTACATGATTCCACGTTTTTATAAGCCCGCCAACGTTTTTAGCAAGAATTTACCACCATCTTGGTGATGTATCTCGGTTGCTTGGCGATTCAATCTCGGTGGCCGCTTTAACCCTCTGATTCCTACGACCAGCAGAATAGAAGGAATTCAAAATACGGGAACGCCCGAGTTCCTTTTGCAAAGGTAAGGGAAATTCACTTCCCCCTCAAAAACCACAATGACAGCTGGCACTGTCCGAATTCTAAGACTACCCCCTTTTTCCCTAACCCATCTGGAGGAGTCACGCTGAGGAAGAAATCGTACGCCGCGGGTGTAAAATCAATCACACTTAACGAAAGGGGGTGGAAATTTTACAGTGATATTCGGACTATTGGATGGGGTAGCTAGGATTATAATAAAAACATTAAATCAAGGTAGATGCCCAATGATAAAATTTAAATTAAAATATGTATATGAATTATATAATCTATTCTTGGTACTGAAATAAATAGCACACTAATAAGCAATTTAAGCTTTACTGATATAAATCACCTACCTTTATAGACCTGAAAAACCTAGCCACTATTTTACATCATTTTGCATACAGTGGTAGTACACTTGCAATTTGTGGAATCAAATTAGAGATATTGAAACAGAGTCAAAAAATTTTTAATTAAAAAATGTTTATTTTTATAAAATTTAAATTAGAATATCACTGCCAACTGATATTAGAAAAATACAAAGTAACAAAATTGAACTGATGCACATTACCCATATTATATATATTTTAAAGCACAATATTTACAAAATTAATAAATGTAAAAGATGTCATTTTACAATGGCCATTATAACATATGATTACATTGTACCCGAGTTAAGACAAACTACATTGAATCATTTCTTAATCTACTGAAATTATTCTCTTCCATTATTTTCACATTTCACCAATCATTCTGTGATATTCTTGAATTAGCGGAAGCACTTAAGTGATAACTGATCACTTGCATTCGATCTAAACTTGGAAAACCACGTTTACTTTCTACGAATTTTCTCGAAACACGTACTTGCACACACATTTCGCAGCACAAACTTTTAAGATATCACCACTAATTGTTGAACATCAGAGATGAAGCGACAGAAACAGCAAACCTTGTAGTTATACTGTGGAGATTAAGCTGTACTCTTTACGCGCACAGAAAATTCTTGCAGAACTTCCATCAAACTTCACATACGTATAAAAAAGATTATTACGAGTAGCAGGCTGTTCAGAAGTATAATTGGTGTACTGTAGTCCAGGATTTTCTAATTGAGAGTAGTGTAACTTGTTCCAAAGAAAGATCCTTCATTCAAACTTTTTATTTTTTGGAAAACGTAAATCCACAGACATTTCGCACAATTCCTCTCGAAAACGAACACCAAAATGAATAAAATGAAAGGATTCAATATTTTTTGATTAACGGAAAAATAACTCAGGGGCAAGTCCCCAGAGCCCAAAGGCCCTGGGACCCGCAGCTGCAAAAACACCCGACCACTCGGTTCAGTCAAGCACACAAAAGAATTCAAATTCATAACGGAAAATAATTCCAGCGACAAACGCCCAAAAACTGATTACGTCAAAAACCTACGCGAACCAAGATGGCGAGAAAATAGTCCCGTTGAAAAACTTGAATTCAAAAATTAATAAAGTTGAAACCTTAATGGAAACAACAACAAAAGTAAAGACAATTAATAATTAAGTTGAATACAATAAGAAAAATTTAGATATTTAATGAAACGGCTAAAATTATCGTTTGAATTTCAAAAATAGTCAAAGTTGCCACAAGAAATTAAAGAAACTTTGGTGGCGAAGAATTAAATAATTAAAAATACTGATAAAACCGAAAATGATGTTGATGCAATTTTTGCAATCTAACACGGACGTTTCAGACGGCCGCCGTCTTTTGCTTGAAGGGACGTTTCGGACCTTCCCGTATCGATAGAGTTAACAGTCAAGTTCCCTGGAAGCATTTCCGAGAAGAAACGAAGTAACCGCTCGTTTGTTGTTTGCGCAGAAAGAAGTCTGGGATAAGATGTTCAGTCAGTGGCGTAACGAGGGTAGGTGACGCCAGGAGAATAACATGATTTTTCGCCCCTCCCGTCAACAGAGGTGCACGAAGATAATTGGCGACAGGGCCTGATATCAATATTTTTGTCCCGTTGTCATATTTGGCTTTAGAAACAGGATATAAGCGCAATAATATTTGTTAACCTAGGGGCTCCCTAAGATTGGCTATGGGGGCAAGCCCGCCTTGCTCTTCTAATACAAGGCCACTGCCTGAAGTCAGCAACAGATCATAGGACACAGCTAGAATAGCAATCAAGTTTATCGCAAAGGAATGCACAAAATGCATTAGACAAGTTTAATATTCGTCATTTATTTGTTCATATTGTTCAAAAATATCTGATCATCAAATTAAATTACTAATTCCCCGTACCACAAAGATTTTGAACAATATTCGCAATTGAATAATATTGTAGAATATCATATAATATTATACAATATCGAACAATATTGTACAATATCACGTAACATGTTGTGCTACCTGTGTTTCCAGTTTTAGCGGCTCATTTTTGATAGAAATGGACTATAACAACTTGATTTGGTGTATTTTTAAGATGAAATTTGCATCTTCTCCACTGGTAAATGAATATGTTGAGCAGGAAAACTGTAACTTTTTCACGATAAAAACTCTGCACTCACCAAAACAAATGTATCTCGTGAACGATTTTACTATTCCTAAAATCCGACAAGTCTTATTCTTTAGTTTAAATATACTTTTGTATTTCATATTATGATTTTCAACAAGGCGAAAATAAACAGCCATTTCCTGATTTACAAATCTTTTTTGCCTCTCTTTATTTTTAAGCTATGTTATTTTATGCAAATATAAATTTAACTGCATTTATATCTCAGAACAGTAAAATAGACACTGACGCTAAAAACCCTCAAACAAAACCGCTAATTACCTTAAATTAAACTTTAAAAAAAATTTCTTAGACGAAAATGATTAATGGTTTCCAAGCTTTACATTAATTTTAATTCTGTCTTAAAGCTTTCGGTTGCATTCGCTAAAGACATCTTTCGATTTCCAGCCATTAAGGATTAAATAATAAAATTTTCAGTCTTGTCAGAGAATAATTAATTTTAATAATCGAAAGCTCAAATTCAATTAGAAGTATCTGATTAGGTCTCTTTGAGATGAACCAATTTACGAGAATGATGTTAACGCTCAACTGTTTAATTTAACAATGTCAGCAAATTACGAACAGTTGAAGTGTTCCTTTCAAGTGAATTGCTTCGGCTTTTGAAGAGGTGGGAGATTAGAATATCATCTTAATTCAATTCATTACTTTGTATCTAATTCCAAACTGACACACAAATCTGATTTTTTAAATACAGAAATACAATACATTCATTTCGGTTAATTATATATTTATTGCATCTTTACTGATGTTAAAGGAAATTGATCATTCGATTTGTCTTGTAAATTTCCAGTAATTCTTGTTTTAAAGATTGAAATCCTCTTCTTAGATTACATATTTGAAATATTTAATAGTCGAAAGAAATTGATATTTAATATTTGACTGAAAATGTCACGTGATACGTTTAATCTTAATTCAGTAAAAGGAAAGTAAGATATTCATTAACCCTTTTAGAGCTGAATGCTTCAAAAAATGAATCGCTTTGTAAATGAAAATTTCTGTTTGTATGTCCTGTCAAGCTTATAGATAAAATATTATAAAAAATTACAAAAAAATATCAGAAAAGGTACAATTCAAGCTGCTGAAATTACTTATTTAGTGCTTGATATTAAGTTTAGCGCATTTAAGTTGTTAAAAGGGCTTTTCTGCTGTTTTTCAATAATATAAAAAAGCTTTTCACCTAATATAAGAAATATAATATAAATAAATTACCCTCAAAGTACACGTATTTATATTATCTGAATGCTTCGAAAACTCTTTTCAGTATCTGTAAATCATTTGTGTATCGATTTTATTGTTACATTGAAGGAATCAATGGATATAAACAACCTGCAAAGAAAAAATAGTGTTAAGAAAACACTGTAAGATTGAAAAAATTAACAAAATATTAAAAACCTCCTACAGAATTCCACGATAGAATAAAATTAAATAATCTGAAAATGGCAAAACTAAATTCTAAGCTTTCAGTTGAAGATGAAGTTTATACATACAAACTTTTATGACAAATTTGTTTGCTATACTGTGAACAATGGATTGAAAACTTTAAAAACGTTCCATAATGTGAAATTTCTGATGCATTGGTGGAAATTAAAATAATCGAAGTGAAACTGTTCTCTGCTACAAAATTCATTTTGGATGTATAAAAGTTTCCTTCAGAAGCCTTCTTCTAAAGTGATTGTGGATGAAAAATTGATTGTTTCTTAATTGTAATCACTTGGTTGGAGCTTATTTCTGAAAGCACATATTTCTGTTTCTCTAGCTTTAATGTTTTGAATTAAAACTCCCGAATAAATCAAATAGAAACATCAATGGAATGAAAGAAGGTCACGGGCAAACTTAATTTTGAAATGAACGTATAAAACCGTTTCAGTTTATGATTTAGTCATTATGAATATAAAGTAGAAGGTCAAATTATTATTTGACCTACACTTTGCTCCAACAACTTCTTTGCAAACACAATCTTTAACCCTTTGCGGTCGATGCCGCCACAGTGGCTATGTGTAAGAGCTTAAGCATACTGAGGCTATTCACATATGTTTCTGACGAATTTTATAGCATTTATGGAAATATTTTACATAATTTTTGTGTTTTAAATGCTCAATTTGATAATCCTTATTCTTATCAGTCTTTCAACATCGTAAGATCTATGACAATAATGCCTTTTGTAGTAAAGAGGTATATTGTCCCATTCCTCTTGAACAACTTTTGTAAGTCCATAAAGTTTTACAGGTCAATATTTGGATGATACGCTTTCTAAAAGTCTAAAAGAGCAAATTTCCATGGATGGTAAATCAGGAGATTTAGAAGGAATATCAGGAAGTAGAATGTAGTCTTAATAATAATTTATTGTTCTATTATTTTCAAGAAATTACCAGTGGAATGGGATGTGTGCCTGCTTACTCTGTCTAGATGCTGTTCTACTTAATAATGGTATTTTGGGTAATGGGATAGTCATTCATATTTGAAGATTGGGGATAAAATATGCTCCTGATAGTAAGTGGAGTAAACTTAATGCTTTTAACCACCCTCTTTACTTTTATTTTGCCATTATATGAAAAACACGCGATTATCATAAATCACATAGAGATACTTTTTAAAGATTCCTTTTACCATGAATTACGATTTTTTCTAATTTTTGTCGATAGTAAATTGATCTTTCCTTCTTGAAATATTTAAATATATTCAAGCTTCATCTATTGCTGCAACATTTTTCTATTTTTCTTCGGATAAATGTTTTCATAAAGAATTCTGGAGCCCATGTACGTTCAGTATTATGACGTCGAGAATGGCCATGAACATCGTATTTTTTTTGCATTTTTAAGAATTAAATCAGTGTGAATAATTTTGTTTACGTTTATAATAATCTTTTTAATGTTTTTGTAGCAAACCTTCTGATTGAGGATTTTCTTTTAATATTAAAGATCTCACCATTGCATTTGGTTTGCATTGTTTTCTGGAACAATTCTTCCACTTGAAGCCAGACTTTCTAAATTATTTTCTTTCTAATTAACAGTATTACCTATCATGGCTTTACAACCCACGACTTACACAGCGCCTTTAAATATATAAATTAGAATAAAACTCTTGAGAAGGAGCAAGAACGTAGATTTCTTTCCATAGCTTCTTTAAAAGTGCCATTTTGCATGTGAACAAAACTTTTATTTAGGAAACGATAACTTATACTTTTAAAAATGCAATAGTTCTGAAAAGGAATATTTCTACACAGATGATGTTTTCCTCCAACGAAAGAAAATCGTCTGAAAAATGAACTGCCTCTGTATTCTTTGGATGTTCATTTCCCCAGGATGAAATAACATCAGCGGTCGTTTTATATTGATGTGCATCCCTCAAATATTTTTTATTTATTTATCCTGTTCTTCCATAGGTAGTCCCACGGCTTCTTCGGACGGGATTAATATTCATGATGCAATTCTCGTCCTTGTAAATGCAGAGCCAACATGTGAAATGAAAATCAAATTCTCAGATAATTTGAATACGATGCTACAAGAAAAGGGAAAAAATAGTTCGACAATTCCCAGAAAGATATAAAGTACTCTTATAGAACAGGTTAAGTAGACTAGAATAAATCTGAAAGAAAAAATTTTTGACTATCGCCAACTAAGAAACTGTGATTTTGATGAAGTGTACAGGGAAGAAAAACTTACTGCACCAGTGACAGGAGACAATAGCATTATTTTTTTCTATATGTATACAGAAGAATTATTCGACTAACTGCATGTCATTCACTTGAAATTATGATATAGACACCGCACGCGAATGGAAAAGCAGATAAAAATTAAGTACAAAAATTTCACCAAAGAAATCATAATATTGCATTCCCACTTTTCAGACAAAACTGTCTAATCCTAAGAAAAGGCTAATATCTAAATAATTGATGTTTAAAGAATTTAACTCTAGATGCCAGGTAGATAAAATAGACATTGCAAAGTACCATTGACAGTGTTTACAAAATTATACTGAATGACGGGTCGAAAAAACTAAATTTTTATTATTGCATGAAATGCAGAAGAATGTGGGTACCGGCAACTGGACATCTTCGGAACTATAGGTACAGCGTATGTGCATTCGTCAGATAATTGAAGAGAATTTGCGAACTATACTATAAATGAAGGTACAGTTCTGATCCTCTTCGTAGATTTTTCGTGAAAACGTCCGGTCAAAATCATAAAACAAGTATTCGTATTAATATGTAATTTAATTATTAATCTCTTTATTACAATATTTACACAGAGTAGGATAATGGTTACAGAAGAGATAAATCACAAGCTACCACGGACCCTTGCAACACGTGATAAACTTGTGATTTATCTCTTCTGTAACCATTATACTACTCTGTGTAATATTATATTAAAGATATTGATAATCAAATTGCATATTAATACGAAATACCTGTTTTATGATTTTATTCACGAAAAATCTACAGCGCGAACCAGTGTGCCTTTCTTATGTTTTATTTAGAGTAGCTTTTGATGGCGCCATCTATTGACAGCATATAGAACTACATTTCTCGTACGCGTAGTAAAATATTATTTACTACAAATGCTCATATTTCCCTCTATATTCAAATTTCTGAATTCAAATTTTAATACAATGTTTCTTTTTCCACGTATTGTCAAGTATTCTATAAGTTTCGTACAATTCGAAAGAAAACTCTGCATATTATAATCAAAAGACATGCGTAGTTTAAAATTTTCAATTTAATACTGATTTTTACTTATATCCTGATAAATATTTTTATTGCTTAACTTTGGCTCCTAATAATACTCCTCAAGCTCTTTAAAATGACATCAGAATCAACCTCCTAGCTAAACGCGTTTTCATACATAAAGCTAATTCATAGCAATCACGCGCATGCGCCTACACTTGTACGATGACGCCACAGGCAAAAAAAACTACTATGCGACAAACTCTTTCAGATATGATCTATCCGTTGTGGGGTCAACCATTCTTTTCGCATTATTAGTCTCGTAGTTATTAGCGATTCAAATCTGACGGTATTTTGTCATACAAGGAAGTTCGACCGACTATTACTGCAACGAGCGAAAAGACGTTTTCACGTCAAAAATTGTGGCCTGAACTAAAACTGGTATCCGGAAAACCGAGACGTAACCAAAGCTAGGCTTCCATCGAACCTGCCAACCAGGATGTTCAGAATATGATGATGAGATGGATGCAGACAAACAAATCAAATCTTTGGGCTCAGAGTCACCGATTTATACAATACATGAAAAATCGTTCTTTTTACAAAGATCTTGAGCAGTAACTATATGAGGGCATGATTGTATGCATGGCAAAAGTTTGTCTGAGTACCTCGAATTTACCCAGAAAGGTTGTCAATAATTTCTTCACAGACGAAGACCTTGCAAAAATCGAACAAGAAATACTGGATGCTTTGAATACAGGGACTGCCCCCAAAAATGCATTGATTGTCATGGCAATGCAAGCTTCGGAAAATCTATACCGGATGTCAATCAATAACAATGTGAGAAATGTGTTTAGTGTGTGAAAAAATATTTAGTTGAGTCCATTTTTTGTGGATCCCGCGAAAAAATATTTTCATGGAATTTATGTATTGAAGCAGACGAAGAATATTGAGGTGAAAAGTAATTGCAGGCTATATCATAATAAACAGGACATCAGAAATAAGTAGCTAGCTGCTCAAGTCAGTTTGGAAGACCCAATGTTATAAAATGCTTAAAATTTTCCAATCAAAATTTAAACCAGCAAAAGCTGGAGATAATTTACTCATTCTTATACCAAATGTTCGCAGAGTAGAGTTCAAGGTAATCTGAGAAGCGTTCATGTAGTTGCCATGAACGTTATGGAAGATTTCTACTCGATGCACTTAGTGCGCAACAAACAGCTACAAATGGAGAAGTAGGAAATATTGTGCTTTGGTGCAAAAATTGATGCTAAGAATGAATAAATCTATGAAGAATAAATAAATCTAATATCATGCCGTTTTTCTTCTGAATTTGGCCGTTCACTCCATACAATTTCTGGAACTGGTTGGGCAAAGCATGAGATAAAGAAAAATTGGGATATTGGATGCCCATTTTACTGCAACATTTGTCAAAATGCAATATTGTCGGCTATTTAAACAACTTGTCGATTTCGGGCTTTGTTCGTAATGTATCAAAATTAAAATTGCAAAATAATAACCACAAGTTGAATGCGACAGCTATTAATATATGCGGTGTATCAATCTTTCTAATAAAATGAGTCTTTCGACTTTTTAAAATAAATTAAGAAAATTTATTTATTCTCTCTTAACATCATTCCAAGATTTCATGTCATTAAACTGAGATCATGAATGTTTAAAATTTTCTTTTCTTTTTTTCTTTTCAAGATTAATTTAATCCATATCACTTATTTTATTTCATAAGCGCTGTTTTAATGCGTAATTCCTCAAATTACATCTGGAAATACTACGTATTATAACATTTCACATCTAAACCTCAAGAATTGAATGCATCATAATAATACTACGATATGAACTATCAGTACGTACTTTATCCAGTATGACACATTAAGATTTAATATGTTACATTATATAAACCCAGGAGAACGCGCGCTTCGAAGACTAAGGTGAAAACGCGCAAGGGGGTGTGTTACACCCCGATTGATTGTTTTGTTATTTAAGCAAAACTAGTGATATTTTTTATACTATATCTATTCCAATATACAAAGAGTTCTAGTCATAAAACAATGAATTTTTAAATGAAAAAGTTTAATAAATAATGCACTATATTATTCATTGTCAGTTAGAGTACATAGGAAACGTAGTTTTCTTATATTCATGTTTTCGACATTTTTTAAAAAAGGATCAACTCCCCGTTCTGTGGAATGCAAGATAGTTCTTCTAATTTTCTTAGGTACATAGGGAACAATTTAAAAAAAATCCAAATACAGAATTCTGATGACTTTCCCCCTTGTTCCAAAAAATTTAGGGCCTAATTCATTTTTGGTTCTCAGAATATTTCTTAAAATTTTTATCTTTCTCTCCAATAGTTTTTGTGAAAACATATAGCTGGAACTTCTGCCACCCGTGGCGAAGTTCAACATTTACAAGTTACATATAAACACATGCGTCTCAAAAAAAAGGAAAAAACGTCTTATTAGAGAACTGTCATTTAAAGGCATATATCTCTGTATACTTAATATTCATAACGAATAAAAATATATATTTGTAGAATTATTAAAATATTTGAAGAAAAGAAATTAATTCGATAAAAAAATCGTTTGGTCATAAAAGAAATTAATTTTAAAATATCGTTTGGCTCAAAAAGAAATTAATTAAAAATATCGTTTGGCATAATTCTTTTCTAAAGATTATAAAAATAGTTTGGCAATGATATATAGTCTTATATAGCAGCGGGAAAGAATAATGAATTGAAAATGGAATTCGATGTCAGTGAGTGATGAAATGTTTTGTGATGTAAGTGTAAGTGCTTGTTTTACATGTTTTGTGCTGTGAAAAACGTCCAATAAATGTATTATTTTGATAAAGAAGGCTCCACGATTCTTCATGCTATGCTGAAATACATCACAATACAGATTGTAAAATCGCGCGTCCATTATCAGTCTTTTCTTCACACTTCGGCAATTTACCGACAAAAAGGGGGGAATACGAGTTAAATACATTAATTTTTTATCTACATAATGATGAAGCTAGTGCCCCTGCTCTTAGTTATAAAC
Source organism: Araneus ventricosus (assembly GCA_013235015.1). Classification (NCBI taxonomy): domain Eukaryota; kingdom Metazoa; phylum Arthropoda; class Arachnida; order Araneae; family Araneidae; genus Araneus; species Araneus ventricosus. The sequence continues at coordinate 39,580 of BGPR01002320.1, forward strand.
GTGTTCCTTAGCTAACAGGTAGTTAACAACACTTAGTTCCTACAAGTCTGATTTTGCCACCCCTTTCGAAGTGCAGCCCGGGGCTAATAGCCTCCTTCGCCCCCCTCGGGGATAAGGTTACTGTTACATTACGCCCAGAATTCTGTAACTACTGCATCGCTCTCATGACAATGTCACTTGCACTGTTATCCAGTTTATAAGTTCTCAGTACATTCAACAATCGCCATTTTAGAAGTATAGAATGTTCTATACTTGTTTCTTCATCAAAACTTCAACGGTGAGACATCTTAATCCTCCTGTCCTTAATACCTTCACTCAAATGAAGAAAGGACCTGTTTCGAGAACTCGCAAATGGTTGTTTCATACCCCTCTTCCTTCCAATAAGAAATAAGAGTTTGTATTGAAACGTGTCCCGTCTGTTCTTGAAGGTGACTTTAAAGGTAGCTAACACGGATTTGACTCATTTTAACTGAAGGGAGGTCAGTATGTTTCACCTTTTACGTTGTAGGAGGTGTGACAACTGCTCGTGCAGAGGAAAAGGAGATCCAATTCACTATGCCCCAAAATGTCCGTTTACCCTCTCCTGGCATTTCCAAACTCCAACAGTGTCAATTAAATTACAGTGGTTGAAAAACATTCTCACGAATAACTTATCAAGAACCTGACTTCGACTCCTAATGCGTTTCATATGTGATGAGAACAATCTCATTGTAGAGGATAATAATTGAGTACTCATCCACCCAGACTGATACACACTTCCGGCTACTTATGATTTTTTTTCCCTCCACTCATTTTTTTCTATTTTGTATTGTTTTCTATGTTGTTCTGTCCAGTGTATGTTTCTTTTTCATTTTCATTTGTTCTTGTACCTGTTATTTGTTTTTGTCCTTTGTAAAAAAAAATTAAATTCGCCTCCATCCATCCAAACCGGAAAGGAGACAAATGGCTCTAAATACGGTTATGCAGGTGGTGTAATGTAATGTTGTATGAGGTGTAAAACACCTCCTTGCGCGTCTTCATGGCAAGCAACATGTATATGTTGCATGAGCAACATATGCAGATAAATAATTCATTTCAACTTGCAATGATTCGGACGATTTTAGAACCTTTTAAACCTGGAAATCATATTTACACCATGTCTTTATTTTAATTGCATTTTATAAATAACGGATTTATTCTATGACTGCAGACTTATGTGACATGTTCATGAAGTGATCGAGTTTTGTGCAAACATAATATGGTTTTATAAAACTCTTGAATTGTAATAAACAATATTATAATATAAGTGATCGTAATATGTTTAGTGGAAATTGTATTCAAACAATGAATTAAAAGAGCTTCCGAAATTTCCACATAAGAAAAAACTTTTTCTCTGAAAGGAAGGTAAGGGCAAATTATTTTTTGTTCCAATAAATTCTTTTAATGCCCTTGTTTTTGTTAGGATTACAATAAACATTTTTGCCTTCTGTTTTGTATTTTGAAATAATCCCTAAGTTGTTAGCACTGAAAAATATTTGTAGACTTTTCGATAATTTTTGCAGAAAAGAAATTAAAACAAAGTTCTATCGAATAATATTAAAAAAAATAATTTATGAAATTCAAATCTCATGAATAACTAACTTGGTTAATAATGAAAATTACAATAACCATTTTTTATTTGATTGCTCCCTTATTCCTTACTAAATGTACCATTTAGAGAGTAATATACTTTACTCATTTTTCGACTGGAAATTTTAGTTAATCATAGAATAATTAAATATTTTCATATAAGAACAAACTTAGTCCTGAAATAGCATTTTCTATAAATAACATGCACATAGTCATCATAGCAAAGATCATGAAAGAAAAATTCATGCGTGTAACGTATTATACTTGTTGTTAAAGAGAAAGTTAAGTTCATTAAGCTATATATAAACTTTTAAATTTGCTGAGAATGGCACTGTGAAAGCCGATGTCTGAGAAATTGGACGAGAGTAACGAAATTCTATTTCGGTTCAACGTCGTTAGGGGCAATTGAGCTGTGCTGTTATTTCATCAAGGCAAAGATAGATTGCAGTAGGTGGGTGGCAATAAGTGTGGAAGCTGCTTAAAACTTTGAATTAATTTTATAAATTAATAAATTCTTCTGAATCTTCTGTACCGGATAATATAACACTTCTTGTCTTCGTATGTTATGAAATATGTTGGCAACATTTTATCGATAATAGTATCTTCATGCAAAATATTTTCAATGAAAGTTAAACTTTCCATAATTGCTATTTGTGTACCTTAGTTGCAGAATATCATGTCTGCAAAAATAAAGTTTGTTTTCATCAAAGTTGCGCCGCTTTTGCGAATTTATCTTGCATTTTACATTACTTAAGTCTGATGTGCAATTCAGTGGCAGTCAATTGATATGAAAATAATTGAGGTTATGTATAATTTGTAACAATTTTAGAAAATAGAACGTAAATTAATGTTATTAAAACAAAATGTTAACTTAAGTTCAACGCTTAAAATGTTTTTTAAGTTTACAATGAAACCTGTAACGGTCAAAATTCAGTTAAAAATGTTTTTTTATCAATCATTTACATTTATTATTTTTTTATTATTTATAACAGTTTTAGAAAATAGAACGTAAATTAATGTTTTTAAAACAAAATTTTAACTGAATTTAAAGATTAAAATGTTTTTTAGGTTTATTATGAAACCTGTAAAAGGTTAAAATTCAGATAAAAATGTTTCTTATCAATAAATTAAAATTTTCAAATTATATCTCTACTAATAATAAAGCAAATGGCTTTACAGGCCAAATCATTCCACCCAAAGCTACAAAATACTTTGGAGGGTGGAGATGTGAACCTCAGAGAAGCTTTTTAAAAATTTAAGTATCCAGTCAATTTCTTGAAAACTAGGCGACATTTTAACGTTTTCAAAATACTATCACGCAAAAAGTTTTTTTGCACCATCTTAAAATTAAAAATATATATATTTCTCTAATGGTACCAATTTAAGAGTTGTGTAACATTTTCCTTGATTTTGACAGTTTTTAAAAACTGTTTGTATGCATAATTTGCAAAAATACTTTTTAATAAATTGTAAAAATACACTTTAATGAATTACAAGATTACTTCACACCAAAACATGAAATACTTCGTGTTTTTCTTCCATTGTTTAAAGCTGAAGAATGAAGATTCGCTATTGTTCAATTTATTTAGCGATGTTTTAATGAGTTTTTACTTTTTTATACTAATTCATCAAATTTTTTGTATAATCTTTTAAAAACCTAAAGTTTTAAATAATATATCGAAGGTGCTGAAGGATTATAATTGCTGATTATTTTATCGGTAGGTTGCAACATAACTTAATTCCTGTTTGTCATAATCATTTAATAACCTTAAAATGAGCAACCCCTTTCTCATTTTTGAATCAAATGCCCGTCTTATATGTGGAATAAGAAGAGTGACTTATATCACCACGTAAGGCAACGTTCAGTCTGATGTTAAATTATACTCACAGGCACACTTTATATGCAAATGCGAATTCATATAACAGAACTCCATTACACAATAAACTAACGGAACCGTTAAACTGGCCAATTTAGAGCGCAAGCCTGAACACTGTTGGCGGAAACATGATAAATATTTACAGAAATCCGATTGACAAATTTGCTTTGGTTGACAAGGTTTTCACGCCAGTGAAAGAAGATGATTTTACGGTTTTTATCATTTTTTGAGAACATTTGATTTCAAAAAGAATGTATGAGAGCAGTTTCTTTATATATCATTGGACAAATTAATTTCGAAGCATAAATTGTCAGCACTATGTACTGTAAAGCCTGTTTATAACGATATTGTATGGACTTAAAAAATATTGTTATTGACAAATTATCGCTGGAGACAGTTTGAGCATTTGCGCAGCCAGTTACGTATGAATGCAATAATATACTAATTTTATTGCGCTTATTGTTTCGTCGTACAAATACTCGCTGTTGTGAAAATGTATTTTATAGACTCTAAATCCTTCAAATTTTTATAAGCTTTCAAGAGAATATTTTAGTTAACATTTTACTAACAATATTGCTACAAAAGTCTTTCTGTGGGTGTATGGTGTAAACCGTCCAACACGCAGGATAATGGAGAATGAAGGTTTATTCACAAATGTGCAAGAAAAACACGTAGCACAGGTAACAGGAAACAATAGATATTGCGCATATTAGCAACGTAAACAAACAACAATTCACAGGTAATAACAGTTCAACACTTTGAGACTTAGCAAAACAAATAGTCAGCAAATCAGTAATGGCGGCACTTTCAGTAGCGTTCAGCACATCGGCTTCTAGCTCGCACTGCAGACGAAACTCCCAAGTCGTTATAGTGGATCTACGCACTACGCCCTCTGATCCAAACGCAGTCCTTATATACTTTCTACGACAAGCCGTGACCTCACATGGAGATTTCTCGTATATTCAAGCGTATTCCCTTTCCTAATAGAGATATCGACAAAAGGGTCGCATTTTCTGGAATCATCTATTTATCGCTAAGTCACTAATTTCGTCGACAAGGTCAGGGGTCCCGGAATGACCGATGCCCGTCACTCCATGCTTACCCCTGTAAAACTCCTTCCCCAACTATAAGAAGAGAGGCAGGAAAGCTACATTAAATCTTTGCAACAATATTATTACAATTTTCACTAACAGTAAAAGTATTCATAAAAGCCACTTTACCGTGTTTTAAGCCACTTTAGATTAAAAGCTTTAGCACATCCAAAACGAACTTCAAGGAACAAGTAACCAGTACAAAGTGCTAACAGCGAATGAATAGATTCGGCAGGGTCCATCCGCAGACAGAAGTGCACATTCCAATTACTAGCCATCTCCCAGTCTCCTTCCTACACCAGTCTTTGGTTTCCAGCTTCTCCTTCTGATTCCACTTTTATCTCACATTCGGGACCAGGAGGTGCCATTTTTAAGGAATAAAAATGTGATTGTACTGCACTAGCTTCCTAAAGAGGAAAAATTATCACTGTAGGCCAGTTCAAAATATGTTGAGTAAATACGAATTTAGCTGGAACTAAAGAAAATATCGTTAAAGGCAAGTTTATAGATAGCATCGTTATACACAGGTTTCACTGTATATCTGTGATGCATTATCGAAAAAATCATTTATTCCTAATGAGTATCCACACATAAAAAAATAAATTGTCATTATCGTTTTTAAATATGTCAGAGATAAACGCGTGCGCCAAAAACTTTAAAACGTGTTCAGCGATAAGGCATAAGAAACAGCTATCCTTTATTTTTTTCCTTTGAAGTCAAATTTTCTTCAATGAATCGCAAAAGTTAACAAAATTGTAGATGTATATAATTATTTATCTTAAAATTTTACTTTATATAATGATAAATAAAGTAAAATTCAAGAAATACTGCTATTTTCAGTCTTTAATTAAATAATTTGCAAATCTGGTAAACAAATAATTGGATGGGTTTACGGCTCTGTAAATGCATGCTAGAAATACTCTTGAAATAATCACTCGAATGCTTTTGGTTTTCTCATCCTTAAGTCTAATAATAGTCCTTCCTTAAGTCTTAATACATTTAAACAAAAATCTATAAAAGATGAAACTCTTCGTAAAGTTATAGGGCATTATTTTAATTAAATTTATTATTTAGATTAAAGTATTTTAAATTTTAATCATATTTAATTCAATTATATTATTTTGAGATTGCGAACCTAGTCTTCACATTTTTGTAATTTTTAGACTCCTCAGTTTCTTTGAGATTGACTATCAATTCGATTTAGCTTTCGATTTCTTACATTTCTACTTGATTAGATAAGAAAAGAGATAATTGTAATTACATCATATTTCATATGTGTTAATATAGAAGTATAATTAAGATATTAATGTTACATTTATTATTAAAATCTATAGTTGTTAATGTTATGAAGCTATTTAATGTAAAGTTGATTATAAAAACCGAAAGAAAAAAAAACTTAAATATGCAAGCTGGGGGATAGTGATGGATTTTAATTGGTGTGTCGGCTAATTGCTCATAAAAATAATATTATATTTCTTTTAGTATATATATATATATATATATCGGAAAAAAATTCACTTTCTAATAAATTACTCTATAAAATATATAATGTATATTTCTGAGCGTATTGATATAATATATTAGTTCGAAAAAAAATTCCTGACTTGGTGATGCTGAAATACAATTTTTTATCTTGTTTGTCATCATAGAGATTTTACTAACTATTATTCTGATTTATTCAAGATTATTTACCCTGAGAATTAAAAAACGAGATGCATATAAATAAATATTACAATAATGGAAAAGGAGTCATACTTTTTAAAATATTGCTAATGTAAAATAGTTACAATACATAAAATCAATAACAACAAACACAAATCAATAAACAAATTTAGTTTAAGATAAAATAAAGGTGAAAATTTAGCTCAAAATACGACAAACCCAGTGAATAAGAAAAACATTTCTGACACTAAAAAAACGTAAAATTTGTTTCTAATGAAAATTCTTTAGTCTAATTGAATATTTATAGTAAAAATATTGTTGGAAATATTTTCATTTCACTTTTATTGCATAACTGAATACTTGAGAACTTTACTTCATTGAAGGTGAAAACATTTGGAAAGTTAATTCGAGATCAAAGCATTTGAAGATACAATTTCACCTGAATGAAGAGTTAACTATCCAGAAAAAAGTATTACTTCACCCACATTATGCACGCATACTTATGCCCTCTAAGGTATTTACAAATAAAATCATTTATATTTTCTACACCGTAACACCTGCTCACATTCTTTATTCATTCATTCCTCTAAGCGAGAATAGGGCTTAGATCTATTTCGTTTTTTGCAAGAGAATAACTTCGATTTCTAACTTCGGCTCCTCTTCGCAACAACGCGATTCATTTCATCATGTCTCTAGAAAGGAGAGAAATACGATTTTTTTTCTGCTCCTTCTTCGATTAATCTCTTCACTCGAGTCCTTTTAGCAGACTGAAGCTAGATTCTTTTTTTTCCGAGGTTGTACTCTCGCTTCTTTTCGAAACATTCACTTTACTTCGGAATCTTACATTGCACATCAGAATTTCGCCTTTATATTTTCTACCATTGAAGTGTGGAAAGTGATTTCAGTTTAGAACATGCTTTTATTTATTTGTTTATTTGTTTAATATTTTTTGTTAGTTTCCTTCTACATCTTTCTGTCATTCAAGAATGTTGAAAGTTTCCCATTGTGACATGGTAAATACAAATAATTTCATGGATGTCTCAATTCACTTGCGCATGCGATAAAGATACTTTGTTACCAATACCATCGAGTCGATAGAGAGGCGGAAGAAAATAGATTCGTGTATTTAATACAAAAATAAAGGAAGAAAGAGTTGTGTCAAAGAAAAACAGAAAAAAGAGTATTTTGTATTGTCATTATTTACTGGTGTTTCTTCCCACGTTTATTTTTACGAAAAATCTGAATTTTATATATTTGCGAAAAGATGATTATTTATTGCAGAATCAGTTTTACAAAACGATTTTATAGTTTGAAATTAATAATAAAAGTTCTTAGAAATACAAAAGTATCTTACACATTTAATTGTGCTATGAATGATACAATTTTCTGTTGGCCAACTAATCTTCTAATCTTTTAATTGATTGACATCTGACATAGGTGGAAAATCAGGATCCGTTATCAAATTAACCTGACAACCCAAAAGAACAGACGAAGAAGTAAATAAAATTATCCAGGGATTAGAAAGTTTTTTGAATCGTTCTGTGTTAAATATTTTGGAAGTGTGCACAGCATGTGCACACAGTGTACTGGTAGTTTTATATCGGAGAAATACGATACATTTTGTGCTAGATCGGTAAAAGTATGTGCCTTATTTTGATTTCGAATCAGTTAATTTCAAACACGTTAAATTTAAAAATGTTTCCAAATATTCTTAAAATATACTTTAAAGTAGCTACTTTCAACTCAGAAGCACTTATTCTGTAATAAATTTAATCTTTTTGGAAAGGAAAACACATTAACCTATAAGTTGCATAGTGTACGGAGTGTCCCTGAACTCGTGATACAAACTTTAAGAAAATATTAAGTACACACAAATAAACCCAATCTTTGTATAGCAGTGTGTGGTTGGAAATGAAAAGTGTAGGCAAAAAATGCTAAGACTTCTCTGCAAACCCTCTCGACCCGACTTTTGCATTATTAAAATTAACTATGAAAGGTAGTTTAATTTAATATTGACATAGTACAAGAAGCAACTATCAACTATGCGCTTAAAGTTTTTTACTTTTCCCTTTTAATGGAAATCTTCTGGGAAAATATGTCCCAGTCGTATATTCGACTGATACTATTTGTCCAATTGTATATTCGACGGAGATTATTTGTCCCAATCGTATAGTCGACTAGGACTCTTCCGATAAAACATCTGTAAAACTCTCCTTTCCGCCATAGGATTAGCATGTCTGGGAAACAACTTTAAAGCTTCGAGACAATAATCTTGTAGGAATTTGATCACTGATGGGATGTATTGTTAATTACGATTGGGACAATATGTCTCACAAAACGAATTTATTCAAAATTTCTAAAATCTGACATTAAAAAGGCTATATTATTATTTAATAAGAACAATAAGAACTATTTTACACTAAGTATGCCATAAATATAGTTGTACTTAATGTAAAAGTTAATAAATATACCAATTGAATCTTGAGTAATATGCTTGCTCAAAAACATAAGTCCGCCATTTGCCATCTGAGAGTGTTTCCAAGTGTCATTAATCACAATTTTACGCCCTAAATACTTAAGAACATTCAAAATCTAAAAACACCTTGCAAAAGCGAGATTAATTTACCAATAGGGGATAAAGTCTACTCTCCGGGACGTATATGCCCAGAAAGAGTTAATGTATGGGCGGGTATTGTAATTGATTTCCTTATTGGCCCATACTTGCTACCACATCGAATCAACGGCACAATGCATTACATCTTTTTGAAAGATTTATTACCATAATTTCTTGATAATGATTCATTTGCCGTTCAAAATGACATGTGGTTTCAGCACGAAGGGGCTCCAGCTCATTTCTTTATTACCATAATGCCACAATTGACACTAAGAGGATTGGACGAGATGGACCAATCGCTTGGTTAGCAAGTTCACTCGATTTCTCAGCGTCGACTTTTTCTTATGGGGCATTTTAAGGAGCTCATCTACAGGATTTCAGTTCACTCTGACGAGGAACTCATTGCAAGATTTCAGTCGAAACTTCAACTATGATACCTGGTATCTTCGAAAGGATACGTTACTCACTTGCTAGACTGCTATCGATATTTATGGTGACACATTTGAGAACTTACTATAAATGATATGTAAATAAAATAATTTTTTTCCATTTTCTGAGCTTTTCCTTTTTACCACCTACCATTTAATTTCCTATCACACATTGCCATACAAAAATTGCTTCCTTATGTGTATTTTACCTTTCCTTAAAGTTTGGTCCTTGAGTTCTGGGACACCCTGAAGAGAAGAACCACGAAGAACAATATGAACATTTTCGTAGACTCTTACCAATATACAATGTACAAATGCATTAACATAAAACAAGCATATATAATAAAGATGTAGAAATATAGTTAAAATAGAGATACTTTTATCATTGCCTCATGTGAAGCTTTAAACCCTCTCATCCATAAAATTTGTCCATCGTATGAAATAGCAGTTTAACACAGTAAGCGCCATTTATATCTAAATGAATACAATGTACGCTATCCTAATAAATCACTTGTATTAGTTTGGAAACTATGACAATCATTTCTCCAAATCCCAAGCCCCCCAAAAAATACACATTTTTTATATGTTGGCAAAGTTACATTTAATAGGTATTAAAATTATTACTTCCAGAAGAAAGGAATTAAAAGTTAAAGATATAATGTTCGTAAGCAAACTTTGACCACTCTCTATGTAAAGAATAACCCTTCAAAGTGAAATTGAAAATTGATGTTCCGAGTGAAACAGTTGAAATGATTTCATCTTTATTATCTGTGTATTTTTTATTCCCCTGTCCGACCCACATTACTTAAAGGGTTTAAAGTTTCACATGAGCTTAAATATTTAATTTTAAACTGCTTGTTATAGCAATTGCGATTTCTTTTTCAATTTAAGCGAAGTTTTTCTCATTTGATTTTATTATTTTTCATCTTTCAGAATCGGAATACTTTGCAATTAAAGAACTTTCAACAAGAATGGCATTTATACCTACTAACGATACTTAAACTCAAATAATTTCTTAGAAATTATTCCTATTGAAATATACTCCTATAGTTGCAAGGCAATTAATGAGATTTAACACACTCCCTACATCTAAAATATTCTTTCTTACATTTAAAACATGATTAAAAAGAGAAATTATGTAGAAAAAGCTATGATTTGCCAGCTTCAAAGCAATCATTTTGAAAATATGTTGTCTGATAGCTAGCTATATTTCTCAGGATAATATGAGGGAAATTATTATATTACGACAGACAGTGTAAAATTCAGTACATAGAAAAATTAATATTTTCTCTAGGCTTTTTTCAGCTTCAATATTCCTGTAAATGAGCTTGAACGCATTAGGAAAATATCTGATGACATTTTTTATGCTTGGATTAAATAAATCAGCCTATGTATATAATTTTAAATTATGTTATATTTGAAAAGTTATTTATTTGACATACCTGATTTTTAAGTATTATTAAACTTAAAAATCTTTACCTTTGTTGATTTAATAGCTTTGAAAAATAGCTAAATGGAAACGTTTTCAGTTCATTTTTAAAAATTTAGTTTACGATTTATGTTTTAGATTTTTTACAAATGCATAAATTCAAAAATGGTTTCGTAGGCGTTAAATATTCTCTTTATAACAGTTAAATATTTTACATTTTCAGCATTAAATTGCAGAAATATTATCCAGAATTGCGTAGAAAAAATATAAACAGTTTCATTTTCTAAATAAACCTCAGAAAAAAGAGAGAATAGCATTTTATAAAAATTTCCCCTAAATAAATTTTAGGACCTTATTCACTTAATGATAAGAAATCGCATATTTTCTACCTATTAATTCTCATCTTTTATAGTAGTATTTTAAATTGACGCATACGAATGGAAAAACTAATTTGAAAAATTGATTTTCAGAATAATTCATAAGAGCTCTAAAATATTTTGATTATTTAAAATATTTTTCATGATACATCTTTAGTACAAATTTTTTAAAACATTCTATAATGTTACTTGAATTTTATTTTACATTAACTTTTGCGGCAAGACTAAATTTGTGCTGTTCATAGAAAATGAAACAATTCTGAAATTGGAAATCGAAACAAAATCATTATATCTTTGTTGATTTAATAGTGTTGAAAAATAGCTAAATGGAAACGTTTGCAGTTCATTTTTTAAAATTTTGTTTACGATTTATGTTTTTTAATCACTAATTTATCTTATTCACATTCTTTTTTCAAGTATTTTTCATTTCAATATCTTACATTACGTTATCTTTCTTGAAACGAACCTGAAGAGATGAATAGTAGATTAAAAATGAAATCTCTCGCAAAAGTTTTAAGACTGGTAGGCAATAAACATAAATTTATGCATTCGTCCAATACTTGAATTTAAAAATCACATATTCTTCCAGGCAGTATTAAATATCTCATTTCTGATAATATAATTACTTTGGCATATTTATTTATAAAATGTCATTTAGAATTTAGGGTTTGTTTATTACTCGATAAACGGTAGAATGTGTTGAATTTCCATTTTTAGGGATATTTCGAATATTTTCTTATTTTGTGGAAAGCAAAATGATAAACACGATCTATCTAAAGTGACTATACCACATCCTAAATTCATAAATAAATATCATAAATAAATTTCTAATAATTGCAATACTTTCGTGAAATAAAAGCATGCATTGGATATGAAATTTATTAAAACTATTAGCATATCTGTCACATGACTGAGCATTTTTGCATGAAAAAAATATGGATATCATTTTTGTATCGTTTTATTTAAAAGCTTATAATTTATTTTTGTAAATTCTTTCATATAGAAGCTAAAGATTTTTCTCGTGAACGACATAAAAAATATGCATGATTTTAAAATTTTGTAGACTAAAATAAAAGTACATAAACATCAAATAAAGACATTTAACGTCTCACAAAACAATATTGAATAAAATAGTCACATGAAAAGAAATATTCACCTTAGAGATATGAATAGCATTAACATAACATTCTATATTGGACTTATAATTGCTAAAGACATAACGAATCCATGTCCCCAAAGAGATGAAAAGTTATTAACAGAAGTGTACTTGGCAACATAAAATGTCTTTATAAAACTATCACGTTTCTATTTAGTATCATTTTAAGATCTCGAATTGCGCGTGACAGGCAATGCTATATAACTTCTCTAAACAAAACTTTCCGCCGTTGGGAGAATAGCCATTAAAAACAAATAGTTGACATAGATACCAGTAATAGATATATTTCCTCATAAAACCTAACTTTGGACTTAGTTTCAAACTTTTCTCGTGAATTATTCGAACATTATATTTGATTTTAGAACAGCATAGCAGAAAAGATGCTTATTTTTAAACGCAGGATTTTATTTTCCACAGCACACGAAATAATAATAACCACTCGATGAAAATACGATGTAACAGCAGAGGTAAATAAGCAGCTCTTGTGCTCACTTAACATTAGGACTGCGCTTATATTCATAAATATTTACAGTATTCTTGTAGAGATGAAAAATTACTATTATGAGTGCACTTGGCAATACCAGACGTCCTCACGACATTATTTAGAACCTAGTGAAGATCTAAATTGCCACTCCGCCAATGCCATATAACTCCTCCACACAAAACATTTTCCGGCTCTTAACATAGCCATTAAAAACAAACAACTGACAGAAACACCGGCGATATATTATCTTTTCCTCATAAAACCTAACTTGGGGCGCGTGTGCCAACGCATTTTATTGAGATGGCACCCATTGGGCGGCTGAGTTAGGGCCGTTTGATGTGTGGCTTGGTCTCTGCCAATGCCCAGAACAGCGTGAGATCGTTAAGATGGGTATCAACACAGATGGGAGGTTGCAGATAGGCGTTTGAGTGTTGGGTACCATTGAAGAGATGGCGGTAAAAGTACTGAGAGTACTGAAACAACGATATGTGTGAGAATATTTCTTTAAGTGCTGTGGCGTTAAATGTTTGTTGAAGGGAGCGGTTAAAAAATTAACACATGTAGAAACATTTTTTTAGCTGCAATGGAGGTATTGATTCTTGTTTTGTATATATAAATATTTAATAGTTCAGAAATATTTCTAAAACCAATTAATTTTTACGTTCTCTAGTGTTTGTATTACACATAAGATTCATACATTCTGACTTTTATTATTAGGCAAAAGGCGTCATAAAGGCTACGTTTTGGTCCGTTGCAATATGTTTCTTATTGTGAAATTAGAATTAATACTACAAATACGGTAGTAGCTGCTTTATGTCAAATAGAGCAAATATCTTTAATAACGCTTGCATTCATTCACTGAATTATCTTATTTAGGAGTTGATTTCTAACAAAGTAAATGTATTTAAGTATAGCTAAGTATTAATTATTTTTCTCTGACAACAGTGGCCTTGTGACAGAGCACCGTTCGGTCGATCTCCCTGGAAGGTAGCGGTTTCTAGATCCAATTTCAAGGAATATAAGCCTTCTGTACGAGCTTGGTGCAAGTTCAAATCTTCAAATGTCAAAAATCCACAAGTTTTTCTGGTGATGATTTTTAAGAAGAGATTCTCTACACAAGTGTTGCCTTCGTCGCGATTCAAAATTACAAGGTTCGCCCCAAAGTAGTTCTTCTGTAGCTTCTAAACTTGACGTTAAATTAAACTTAATCTCTCTCTGTATATACAGGTTGTCTCAGCACTAGGGTACAAAATTCTAGAAGGGGTAGGTACACCTAGATGACCCGTAATCACCTAGCATGGCTGTGTCGGAAATGATTGTAGATGACATTACACTTACGCTGTATTCCGGAGCGTTCTTTTAGAGATTCTTTATTTCACACAGGGACGCAGCGGTATTAGGATGGCTGATTATACGAACGTGGAGCTAGCGTATATTAATCTGGCGTACGGGTTGCGGAGTTCAATGGTCGAGCCTCATAGGGCTTGTACGCGCAGAGATATCCGATGAGGCGTATTCACAGCCGTAAACTCATTGGACACCTGCACCAGAAGTAATCAGATAGGGGTTCTTTTCAGAGAGTCGTGAACGAACGGTACGGACTCCGGACATTGAGGAGACTGTGCTAGATATGGTACAGGAGAATCCAAGTTCGAGTAGTGAGCTATAGTGCTTGTCGGGATTTATCGCTTTATCGTCTGCTGCTGAACGACATGCATCCATATCACCTACGGCGTATTCAGTCACTTGAAGAAGGTGATTATGCACTTCGTATAGCTTTTGCACAATGGTATCTGCAAAATTGCGCTATAGATCCTCTTTGTATTGTTCACACAGGAGGCGTCGATCACAAGGGAGGGAATCTTCAATCGTCATAACGCCCATGCGCGGTCGGTGGTGAACCCCCAAGCGACACGAAGCTATTCACCACAAAGGCTTTATATAGTAAATTTCTGGGCGGGATTGTGGGGATCACCTTATCGGATCTACCAGTTGCCTGATTGTCTGAAAGGTAGAAACTACTCGCTCTTCCCGGAGCAAATGTTATCACAACTGTTGGACGATGAACACGTTTCAGCATGAATGAAACCTTCGATTGGTACCAGAGCGATGGGGCCCTACCCATTTCAGCACATGTAATTTCAGACCCAGCATTGCTGTGTGATTCTGAGTCGTCAAGGTGCACCCACGCCTCCTACAAGTTTGTAACCTTGGTGCTGAGACACGCTTTATATATATACATGGTGTCTCCGAGAAGTGGAACAAGCATTTATTTGCTTAAATATTGCATCTATTCATTTAGTTCGAACTTGCAGGTTTCATTAAGTTAGGTGGGCAATTGTGTGAAAACACTTTGACTTCTGTTAACCTTCCAGCGGGCGCGCTCTCTATACCAACATAAAAGATCACGCGTACTTCCTGGATACGTTGATAAATAATATGGAAATTTTAAAAGGGTAATGATTAAAATTAAACCTAATTTTAATAATTACACTTTCAAGAATCGATATTATATCCATATTGTAATTGGGTAAGGGTTAATAAGTGCAATTATTTTAAACTTCTTTTATTTCAAAAGGAATGGAAACAATTTAAACATAAAACACAAAAAAATATGAAAAGACTAAATATTTAGCTGAATGGCATGTAAACAAAATAAATTAAATTGCGAATTTTTGAACTGCAATATTTACAATTATAATATAAAACTCTACAGACAATATGAATGTAAAAAATCAATTGCAATTTAGGCATAAAAAGCAAGAAGACAGTTTTATAGTCATTTTACTGAATTAAGCCGAAACTTTCACGCGTATCTTTGAAAAACAATTCGAAGACTCCTAATAAAACCTCGAATTCCAAGCGATATCTTTCAGTGCGTTCGAAAGGAGTTGGAAGTATAGCTAAGGTCATACTTTCGTAGCGCTCTCTGGTAAAAAGATATGAAAGGAAACTGTCTTCTAGTTCATCTCTCACCTATGCGCGCCCGTTTGAAGTTTAATAAAAAGTTTAACGAATGAAGTTTTATTCGTTTCCCATAGTAAAAGTCCCAATTAGTAAAATGTTTCTCTTACACTCTGCGAACACTCTACGTTTCAAAACTTACAGAAATCTATGTATTTCTAAATTTAAAGAGGCTTCTCACAAAATTTAAATCAAGATTAAAATATTTAAAAAAATATGCATATGAAAATTATACGTTACTTATTTCCTATATTTAAATAGATGGGAAAGATTCTATAACGAGCAATAAAGGTATGTTCTTCTTGTCTTCTTTTATATAAAGAAAAACACAATTTTATATTCTTAAAAGAATTATTTTTAAATCTTCTTTCAAAATATGGGTACATGTAAAATTTCTTTTGCATGTGAAGATTTCATATTCGCCGATTAAGCGAGATTAAATGCATAATTTTAACGTTATCAGTAGTTTATACTGCTTTCATTTAAAATAACTTCCCTTATAAAATTTAAAAGAGTTTTGCTTGAAATAGTTTTATGTAATTCTTTCAACTATTTCATTATTTTTCTCCTGCGACATTCCACATTTACTTTCTGATTATGTAGAAAATTCATACAAATTTTCAAAGAACTTCACATACCTTTTTAACTCTTCGGAAAGAAATATTCTCTTTAATTTAAATTCTTTTGGAAGATTTTTTAATTTTATTTTTCCATAAGAATATCTTATGAAAGAATATTTCAAAGTCTAAATCATAAAATGTAAGGAATTTTAAGTTTCTGAATGTTTTTATTGCGAAGATATTAAAATTGCTGTCATGACATCATTTTATATTTTCTGAGGTATTAACGTCATTTGCCTTTAAATATTTTTTTTAGAAATTCATTGTATTCGCCAATGTAAAGTTCTTTTATTTCATGAATATTTAAGTTTATAAATGTCTTTCATTGTACTTCTAGAAATTTAGATATAAAAATAATAGACGTATCTTTAATGTTCCATAAAAGTGAAAACAAACTATATTTTATGATTATGCTAAACTTAAAAGGTTTATTAGTTCAATGCTACTATTTTTCGGTACTAAACTAACGCGAAAGATTCTTTTCTGTCTGTTTTTTTCTCTTTACTCTAATTGTCTATGTTATCATATTTAATAAATTTTCTTTTTCATAATTATTGTATTTATTTACTTAGTTACGAATTTAGACTTTTTTGACACTTATATTTATCATTTACACTTATCATTTTTTTATTAGCCGCCTAAAGCGACCAGCTGGTTCGCCAATCTTATAATAACAGTAATACTATATTTAAGGTATCAATAAGTGATACTGTACACACTGACATAAAGTAACTTCATATCTGTAAAGTATTAAAACTCAAAAATCCATTTAACAACTTATCATAACTCATA
This sequence comes from Araneus ventricosus, assembly GCA_013235015.1. Lineage (NCBI taxonomy): Eukaryota > Metazoa > Arthropoda > Arachnida > Araneae > Araneidae > Araneus > Araneus ventricosus. The sequence goes on from BGPR01002320.1 coordinate 56,682, forward strand.
TCAAAATATAGTCACATACCACAGGAAACATATCTAAAACTATGAAAACATGCAACATATGATTGAATAATTATTCTGAGTGCAAAACAAAATATCAAAAGTTTCGCACATTGTTTAAATTAGTTATATTATATTTGACATTAGTTATTTTGAATTAAAGTCAATTAATGAAAGGATATTCAAATTGAAATTACTTAGCTAAATAAATATTTTTGAAAACAAAAGATAAAGTATAATGGTAAATTTGACCTTGAACTTTAAATGTAGGCATGAAGCCCTCCTCAGCAATCGTCGTTGACCCAAATGAAGCCATTTGGAAGCGAAAATTATTCTTCCTTATATACACTGAAGTATCACTGAATTAGGTATAGCACAAGTTAATAACAAGTTGGTCCTCCTCTGGCTGTGATAACGACTGCCATATGACGAGGCATAGATTCACCAAGTTTGAGGAAGCATTCCACAGGAATGGGTTGCCAAACATCGGCTAGAGGTGTCCATAATTCAGTAAGGGTCGCTGGTGTTGGGTGATGTGTTTTCACACCTTTCTCCAAAACATCCTAAAGGTGCTCAATAGGATTTAAATCTGGGCTTCTATGTGGCCAATTCATGACAGAGAAGTCAAGGGAATGCTCATCCAACCAGGCAGTAGCCAACCGGGACCTGTGAGAGGTGCAGTTGTCTTGCTGGAATACTCCATTTCGATGTGGATGGCAGTACAATATAAATGGATGGAGGTGATCGCCCAGAGCAACTCTACGTACCGAATCGCATTGACGGAAGTTCGTATGAATACCAAAGATCACAGAACCTGCCAAGAGAAAACACCCCAGACCATGACTGAGCCGCCATGACCTTGTACAGTTAAAACCTGGCACGCAGAATCCATGGCTTCATGAGCCTGACGCCATATTCTCATCCTCCCGTCGGCGTGAAGCAGTCGGAATCGAGACTCATCACTCCATGCTACTCGTTTCCAGGCCTCTAGAGCCCATCCTCTGTGATCTCTTGCCCAGTCAAGACGTGCAGCCTGATAGCGTGCATTGAGCAATGGTACTCTCGTGGGTCTACGGCTCCCGAAGCCCATAAGGTGAAGCGAGCGTTGCGCGGTTCGTTTATTGACTATACGACTGGCGCCCTGATTCAGCTGGGTGGTAATTTGAGCTAATGTTTGACTTCGCTGGTTACTTACAATATGGCTGAGTCGCCTCACACCACGCTCGTTCAAGGCTAATTGTCCTTTGTAGTTTGACCAATCGTTACTTTTTTCCCACCATCCGTGTTTTATCGGTATACTCTTGACACTGTCGACCTTGAAAATCCTAGTTCTCTGACGATTTCAGAAATTGAATGGCACATGCGTCCAGCGCCCACTATTTTTCCGCGATCGAAGGTGTCTAAATCAGAAGTTTTACCCATACTGGCAGTTGAAACGACTGATTAACAACAACCACCGTACTAGCTATATATGCAGTTACCACAGCACCCTCACTTGCGCATAAATGAGGCTCAGCGCTACAAAATTTGCATAGCAATGTCTATCCCTAATTCAGTTGCACTTCAGTGCATTTCAAAAAAAATGTTTGGTTTCAGAAGTGGTTCCTGACATTTACGCCATGAGTGAATCAGGTGGACTTTGCAAAGGTGTTAATTTGACTTTCCAGTTTGAGCAACCCAGGAGACTCGTCCTTGAACTTCTTGCGCTGCAGTGCACGCAGACTATGTCCATTTTCCCATTCATCCAAGCGCGGGTAAACGGCGGGAGTAACTATGACTCTCTTAAGTATCATACTTGAAAGCTTCGAGTTTCAGGTTACTCTGCCGGAGTAATTCTCTCGTTTGAACAATCCTTACTCGATTTTCCTCGACAAGAGTATCCCTTTGTTCAGTTTTCTCATCAGCTCTGGACGCGTGTGCGGTTTTCTTCGAGACGGTATCTACGTACTTCAGGTATTTCTATAGCCCTAGACGCAGCCATTCTGAGGCGGCTTTGTTCTACACGAGCATCACGCTGTTCTGGGGTTTCACACTCCTACATTACTTTTGCTCTTCTGGTTTTCCAATGTACTTGTCCGATAGACTGTCTTTTCTTTGGCGGTATATTAAATGCGAATGCTTAGCTATGTTAAAAGCAGCGTTCTATCTATCTTAAAAGTGCAAACGGGTCCTCACCCTGGCAGGAGAAAGGCAGTTATGTGGGTCAGACAGTATCGTTCAGAATTTTATGACAGGAAAAGGAGGGGAAGGCACACAGGGAGATAGCGAAATGAATAGCAGATAGTATCTTAAATAACCTTGAGTATTAGTAAGAGAAGAACGCAGGGAGGATAGAAATAAGTCTTCCCCACTGAGTGATCTCGCGTACGTCTCTCCCCTAACTCCCGTGGAGGATAATTGCTAGCGAAAGACTTTCGCTGAATTGCGAGCAGTAAACAATGTTTTTTAAAATTAATTAAAACTCGTCTAAATATTCTACAGCACTTAAACTAACATCATAAGAAAGATAATTTTTCGCATTTTAATGTGGTGTAAAAATCGTTCTCGTGAGGTAAATCCTTCGAAAGTTATTGTCAAAAAACTATGCAAAAGCCTCACATTTTCGCTTAATTTCTAATTAACTAGGAATTTAATTAGTTTTTCACTTTAAAGTTGACAATAATTGTTTCTTGTTTTGAAGAGTATGTGTGCCAAAGTTCATCAAGATTGGACAAAAACTTTAGATTTTTATAAGGAACAAACAGACAAATACTCTACTTTATTTATATATATATATATTAGATAAAATTAGATTCGTGCATATATTTGTTTTTATTGTATTGCTTTTTAGTTTAAAATTCTTTGATTCCGATTAAATCTTTTTAATGTTATCCTTAATTTATTTATGCACATTTCTTTCATTAGATATTTCTACGTAATTTTATTTTTCTTTCGTTCTTAACCCTCTGAGTGGTTCGGTCTCCCTTGTAAAGCGATTCGAAAAGCGATTGTTCGAAGACCCCTTATCTGTTTTAAAAGTGCGCCCTCCTCCGAACAGAACATGTTCCAAAAGCGCAGCGGATTCAGTCTCTTCCCCCCCTCTGAACCATGGGCAATCAGCAACCCCCTCGAAGGGACTAACCACAAGAATCCGTTCTATTCAGCTTGGAACCTATTCAAACAAAGCTCTTACCGCTTTCGGAGAGCCCACCTGTTGTGTGATAAATTAACACTTCAGGTCTTCTAGATGGGCTGTTGGGATCTATTTTCTGCATATTGCCCGTGTCAATAACACCAAATGACAAAAATACACACCGGTTAGGCGCGTATACCTATTTTCATGTTTTGAATATCTAATAAAGTGAACTTCATTGAAGCTGCATAAAAGTTGATGATTTTAAGATCTTTGTGACTTAAATTTTTTGCCTTTTATTAATATTTGTATTTTATATTAGTAGTTTTTTTATATCCGTGACTTCACTTTATTTACTCGTCAGCATATTATTCTATGAATTTAAAATTAATTTACTAAATTTTAAGGATTAAAAACAATGCCATTATATATATATATATAATTAATTTTTACTAATTTCTGATGTCGCAATAAATAAAAGTTTTTATATTGCTTCTTGATTCAGTACTCCGTAAAAGGTACAAAATTGAGAAACGATCACGAATATAAACAGTGTTTAACTGGATTAATCCGTTTTGTATGCACATAAATACTTATTATATGGATAGTCGCATAATAATCTGTATTCTATAAAACCGCTCGTAATAATTAATACATTTGAAGGATTAGAAATAACCTTCTTATCCCCTGAATAATGTTTTAAATTAACTAATACTACAAACCTTTTTCACTGAAACTTGTACTATATGCTTGTTAAGAGCACGAGTTAATAATTCTCAAAATAAAGGTTACGTTTAGACTAAATGTTAGAAGAAATAACGTATACATATACCGTTATTTAGCACGCAAGATATTATCTTTTATTATAATAAACAGAAAATTAATTCACCTAGATTAACAAAATTTGAAACTTTGATACTATAGTACCGGTCATAGAGCATCCCGTGGCCAAATTAAATTTAATTCTTTATTTATAACTTTTTTATCGAAAAGAAAGGTATATTAAAGTTTAGACATGGCATTAGAGTTTTTTCAGCCTATTTAAACGAAAATTGGACACTTATCTACAATTAGGGTTGCGTTTAGGAGTTACCGTATTCAGAAACACGAAGTGTAAAACGAAGAGATATATCAAAATTCGAATTTACAATCAATGATTACAATACTTTCTCTTTGTGTACTACGTATACGAGGAGGTAAAAACAATCAACATATTTTCAATCAATTTTGCGAACATGGGCCTTGGTACGAAGTACAAAATTGTTGAATTATTTTCTACAGATAGTTTTAAAAAAACTTGGTAAAATCGAAAGAATAAGGAGGAAAACCTACCACATATTCGAAATTAGTCAGGTTCCCATTTGTGCTATTCAAAAACAGTTTTGGGCCTTTTCGTACAAAATATAAAGGGAATTTTATAAGCATAAAAATGACACTTTAATCTTTATAAAAAATTTAAAAAATTAAATTATATATCTAATTCAAGTATACCATACTACTTGGAAAATAAATATCTTGTTTACAGTTTTATAATTATCCATTAAAGTTCAGAATGAAAATAAAAACGTGTAGATAAATCTGAATTATATAAAAAAATAATACTTTACAAATTACAGCACACGCACACACATCCACGATATTGCTATAAAACACATTATATAGTATGTGATGGTGGAATTTGGAAATAATTCAATGCCTGAGACTGCTATTATTTTTGGAAGAACTGTCTTTAAGCTTGTTAATATCGGATGTTTCAAAGGTTTGTAACACATAATAGTGGATTCTTGTCTCATAGCATTTATTAAAATTCACCTCAGAATTGGTATAAGATTTACCAAAAGCACTGGAATTTAAGCATTTAGATTTGATCACATATTGAAGAATGCTTAATAGCAAATCAGCAAAACTGTAATGGTTCAAGGAAACAATGCATAAATACAGTCTCTGAAGTAAGAATTAATATTTTCTTAGAAATAGTTTTGGGTTCTAGGAAGAAATACAAATTTTCAATGATAATTGAAATAATCTCTACACAATTGAGCTGCAGATAATATCAGACTCTCAATAGGATTAGTATCAGCAGTATACAACGATGTTCTCCGAAACAGTGCTTTTAACAGATGGTTATGTCTATCTGTACGTGAAAAACATGTGACGTAAACAGATAGAGAATCGGTTTGAGAAAGGTCGTAGCAGAGGACTGGTATATACAGTGGCGATTTTTCGCACAGGTGTTAGAGGCGCTCGCCTCGTGCATCTAGGAGGCCTCAAAACCTATTCGATCTATATCGTAATACTAAGCCGAAGATGAATTTTCGACATTGGGTAGGGGGAGGGGCCTCACAGCAATTTTGCGCCTGTGTCCCCATACTGACAAAATCCGCCAGTGGGTATAGGATGATGATTCACTGAAGAAATACTTCTGACAAAATTCCCGTGCTCTTTAAGATCAGTAAAAATTATTAAAATGGTATCATTGGTAAAAATTGTTAATTGACGACAAAATAGTGACACTTCTTAGATGTTTTGGCCGTTCTCGGTGAGGAATTCAAAAAATTTTGGGGGCCGTTTCGTATCGCACAGTTCTTTTCGAAAATAAAAAGAAAATTTAACAAGCTTAAAACTGACCCTTTACTCTTCAAATAAGTAAAATAAAATAAAAAATGTCAAAACACATAGAAAATAAATATTTTATTTACAATTGAAATATTATTTATTAAAGTTCAGAATGAAGAAAATGGAACAGATAAATCATAATTTTATTAAAAAAAAGTACACCTTACAAATTACAGCATGCACACATAAGATATCGTGATAAAGCACATGATCTGGCATGTGACGGTAATATTTTGAAATAATCCAAAGCCAGAGACTGCTATTATTACTGGAAGAACAGTCTTCAAAGTTGTTATTAGTGGATCTGGATGTATCTAAGGTTTCTAACATATATTAATGGATTTCTTTTCTCAGAGCATTAATGAAAATTTAACTTGCAGTTGGCATGGCATTTACCGAAAGCAATTCAATTTAGCTATATAGATTTAATCATTTATAGAAGAATGCTTAATAACACATCAGGAAAAAAATTGTGCTTCAAGGAACTAATGCGCAAATACAGTATTGGTATAATATTTTCTGAGAAATATTTTTGTCTTCTTTTACTTTAAGCAAGAAATAAACATTTTCATTGATTATTGAAATAAACGTAAGAGAGTTAGGCTGCAGTTATTATCAGTCTCATAATAAGATTATTAAAAGTCTGATAAGATCACACACCCAAACATTAAATTTAGTCGATAACGTTTTCATCTAAACTATATTTCCCCCTGCTTTTAACAAAAAGAAAATATTTTACAATGTAAAAAATAAAATGTTCTTCCACTTTCTTTAACTTTTATTTCCATGTACGTTATTTTTTTCAGTTCAGAGTAACCTAAAAATAAATTTCCGACCAATAATTATTTAATAAAATAATAATTATTTTTCGGAATGAATTTTTTCATTGTAATTTTTATGAATTTAAAAGATATTTTTCTAAATAGTGTAATAATGAAGTTAAAATATGTTCTAGTCTAAACAAATTACACTTAAACCTGAAAATTAATTTTTTTTAATAAAAATCAAATCTATAAAATGAAATAATCATTGTAAAACTGAAATTTTCGATTTGATCTGAAAGATAAAACAATAAAAATAATGCATCATTTTCATATACCTTAAAATTTGCTCTATTTTTTGACAAAAATTTAATTTTACTCTATTTTTATAAAGGAAAAATGAGTAGATGGAGATTATTAATATGAAAGAAGTTTACATTAATATCATAAAACTAGTTGAACGTGGGTAAAATGTGTTTATTCAAGAACACTGTTCAACTATATATAAATAGCAGATTTTCTTAGCAATCCCCTAGGCTTTCAATTTTTTTATGCTTGAATGCGGTATTGGAACAAAATCTATTTTGCTTATACCACAATATCTATTTTACGTAACCATTCAATATGGGTCTTTAAAGCATTGAAGCATTGAAAAAAAATCTTATATCACATAAATTGTATTAAAAGAATAGCACTTGAAACATAATACAGCATCAAACCAGGCTGACATTAAACCGAACTAATCCGGAATGCGATTCCAAATTCCGACACACACAATGCAAAAAAAAAATCCGACACTGCAATTCTTCCGGAAAGATGCAAATAGCATAAAAATTCCCTACACCACAAGGGAGAGTGGGGTTTCGGATCCTGTGACATCCCTAATTTGCGGTAAGTACATCCTTATCAGTCTTCATTGTGCTGACTGTTCCTCTCCCCAGATAATCAATCAAGATGTCAAACCAAGAAAGGGGGTAAGAAATTCGGAAAAGTATGTGTGTTACACTTTAGAGACAGTTCACAATGAACGTAAAATTCAGTGCAAACCGATTTCGGGGTGGTTTCGACAACACGTTGAAATGCGTGTTTTACGCTTTTGGGGTAGTCCAAGGTCAACGTAGAAATACGTGTGAAGCACTCAGAGGGTTAAGTTAGTTTTTAGTAAGAGAAATGTAGTTTATATTTCAGTTTTTTTTTGTTTGTTAATTTCTCTAATGACAGCAATTTTGTTAATTTTGGAAAATGTTATTTTAAATTGGCTTTTTAATTGATATTTGATAGTTATACTTGATGTACCTTTAATATTTTTTGCTTTTATAAAATATGGGGCTGTTTGGTGATCTTATATTGGGTGGGCTGCATCGCAGCGGCCACTTTTGGCATCCGCATGGCTTCGGCTAAGACGGAGCCCGCATTCATGCATGCGTGGGAGATATGGGACAAAAATTGTAGTCATTTAGTTTAATTTACAGCTCGGATTTTTTTCTTTATTTTTTAGCGACATTATATTAGCCCCATAAAATACTGCAGCTGATTTCAATATATAAACGGAAAAAAACGCAAATAGTGGTAGTTCTAAAACTGTTATATTGGTTTTAATGAAGCTATTAAAAATTAAAGAAATGCGAGTCGCTAATATCGACCGCCTCACCTATCGAAAAATATTGATTTACGCAGGGTGTTCAAAACGTAAGGTAACCAAAACTCTCACGGGTGCACACATTCCCGGTGCGAATTAAATTCCATGTCTAAATAGAATAGACGATCATAGCATTCAAATGCCACCGGTAGATAGAGCTAGTTGTGCCGTTGCGCTCCGAAGTCTCAGTTCGAAGATGGCGGTGTTGGCGGATATATGGTCTGCGATTGAAGTCCAAAGTGTAATAAGCCACGCGAATCGGATTTTCTCTCCAGCATTTAATGCAATATTAGGTGGAAGGCTTTTTTATTCTTGCACCGCATCGTTACAGGGGACGAAAGGTGGGTGCATCATGTGACATCTGAGCCAAAGAAAGCATCAATGTCATGTCCTTATCCCCCATAAGAAGTTCATAAGAGCGCCATCCACGTAGAAAGTTATGCCCAGTCTTTTAGACCACCGGGGTGTGCTGCTGGTTGATTTCCTTACGCATGGAGCGACCGCGAATGCTGTGAGTTATTATGCTACGCTAGAGCAGTTGCACAAGGCATTTCACAGGGAACGAGAGGGACTGCTCGCGAAAGGTGTCTTGTTATTGCACGACAACGCCCGACCTCATACGGCATCGGTTACACGTGATTTGAAACAGCGCTTCCGATGGAATACCCTCCCTACTGCCCGAATCTCTCACCAAGTGATTTTCATCTCTTTGCACAGCTGAAGAAGCACCTGGCAGGTCCCCATTTCAGAACCGATGTCGAAGTTCAAGAAGCCATCGTTAAGTGTCTCCGCGACCTGTCCCTGATTTCTTCTGTGCCGGTTTCTATCGACTGGTTTATCGATGGCACAAATGCTTCAACAACCATAGTGACTATGTGGAAAAGTAATATGTATCAGTACCTTTCTTCCTTTCCTTCCCATCTCTTCGATTTCGTAATTAAACTTTTTCTCTCTCGGAAAGCTTATTACCTTACTTTTTGAATCACTTACATATAACTCTTTTACTTCATGATTTGTCTGTAAGTCATTCATTTTCATATTGAAATAGATATGAATTACAACTTTAGTGATGGATTTAACTGTTAAATGAGGATTGCCTTACTGTGATAGCCTAAAACTTGAAAATTATTATCATTTACTTTATCAAGACAGCAAAGATAGCCACATCAGATGACATACAAATTTTTTTCGTAATATTATTTACATCCCAAAATTTAAAAATTTGATTCATACTTAAAATCAATTTTTCCTAAAACATTTGTAATAAACCCAAAAGCGAAGGAAACGGTCGCGTTTGTAAATTTCATAAAATGTGGAAAAATGAATACATTTCACTTTATATATAAGTAATCGAAGGCAAAACTCAACATCCTTTAATGTCTTTTCATAAGAATGCACCGAATTCAAATTTCCATCCAAGTAATACAACAGGTTTGAAAATAAATAACTTGAAACTTGATATTTCTTTAAATAAAGATATATATCTCAAAGTAATTACAAGCAGAAAATGCACGCTCTTTGAGGGTACATTTACCTTCTGATTTCTTTTTATTTGAAGTATTATTGAAAAAGTTTTGACAATATTGAGACTTAACAACCATATAAAGTCATCTTGAGGAGAAAGAAACCATTTTGATCTGCTTGTTTAGTTTAAATTTAAATTTTTTTAGAAAAATTCAATTCTTAAAAATTCCTCCTACTTTTTCAAATATGAATATTTTTACTTCAAACTTTATTTGTTGATTCACTGAAATATATTACACAAAACTGTGCATGCAATTTAAGATGTATATAACATTCGCTTAAATATAGATATTTAACTGAATTACATGGTGAAAAATGAGGAAATTTAGCATTACCTCATTTTATATACTTGCATATAAAAAAACTAAGAAACTGAATGCTTATTGCATGCACAGTTTTATCATATACATAATGATAAACGTGAACAAAAAATTTGAAAGCTCTATATTAAAAACAAAAAGAAGCCTTAGCATTTTGAAAACCTAAAAGCTCATAAAAGTCCACGTGGAGGAAAAGAAATTTAAAATTGTCTTTTGTTCATGTTTTTCCTTAGACAAAAAAATTTTGTTAGCCACTTTTTGAGTAATGTGTCCCCTTGAGGTGGTCACTTAAATAGAGGAAAATGTGAAAATGGCTAAATTTTCGAAATTCAAACACTCTTTGACATAGCATGTTTCAACAAGACAGAAAATACTCGTTCATACATTTTAAAAGACGTCTGAATATGTTTTGAAATTTTCTTCGTCCTCCATATCTATGTATAAAGTCATTTCCAAAGTATGATGCATGGTATGTCTGCTCACATCAAAATATCCATAATATATTTTGAGCCTTGGTCTTTCACAGACTTTGCGCTTTCAACGATTCCATATATTATCTATGATATCAAAAGACACCAGTAGATTCTGTTCAATTAACACTGTGATAATATGAAAGAAAGAAATGGAAATTGTAGATCTAGAACCAAATAAATGAATTACTATTTATGTTTTTAGTTGGATTTTGATGTAATAGTAAAAAAACCCATATATATTTAATTACAATTTTCTCTGGATTTTATTGATTCAAAGGAGGCAAAAATATTTAATAACTAAATTTATAGTAACTTGTGACATATTTAGAACTAATTTACCAATTACACAAAGACCAAAGCATATTTTTTTGTTTCTCATTTTTAATTAGTAGTAAGTTATTAGTATTAATAGTATAAGTAATATTTTTTAAATGCATTGTATTGCTTCTTTAACGTAAATGTGAAGAATATCTTGATACATTTGATACAATATCTTGAACATTTGATAATAAATTGTTCATTTAACGACATAGTTATCGAATAATACCAAAAATTTCAGTTAAATAACAAATGCGTTTTCACAAATTTAATACACAAACTTTATTTTGTCTAGTTACACTTTTTCCATGGCTTTGAAATCCTATTTGTGTATATTTCTATTGAAATTAGTTTTCTGAATAAATAATTGGCAATTTCGGGTAGAATGACATGAATGTATATACACTGGTGTCCAAAAATAATGCACGGTTTTGAAGATGCTACAAAATTAGAGTTAAAGTGGATACTATGGTTCGCAATCAGTTTCTAAGAATCGTGGTACATACCATCGTCGGAACTCACATTTTACAGTGAAGATTCGGTCACGAGGGCAGTTGGAGGGGGCACCAGAAGGGGTTGAAGGTGAAAATGGAATTTGACCCATCCTGTTTCACATAAAGCTAATAACAAGATGTAACTTTCATCGATTGTTATGTGCTGATGTGCATAATATTCAATGCATTTTCATAAACACAGCACAAATATTCGGGATGATATAAAGGTTTTTTTTACGAAATCCCAGATTTTTCCGCGTGTCTTTTGTTCAAGTTTTCTTTCAAATTGTACGAAACTTACAGATTTCTTGACATTCCGTAAAATAAGCATTGTGTTAAAAGTCGAATTCCAAAATTTGAATATTACGTGAAATATGAGCACTTGTAGTAAATAAATTTTTTACTGAGCATTCGCGGAATGTACCGAAATGTTTTTTTCATAACTTTAAAGCCAGATATATAGGCCAATTTATATAAACATTTCAGTTCATTATCGTATGTATTCAGAAAGATATAGGCATTGAAATTTGGTAAATTTAGGTGTACTCTAAGATAAGCTAAATGATGAGGTACCAAGCAAAAATTGATATATATATATATACTGTGTTAGTCTTATGATTGGAAAAGGACAATTACCGAGATTCTTACTAGCTATAGGAGGTGCGAAGCCATCGACCACCGTCCTTGGCCAAAAACTTGGCGACTTTTCGACAAATTTGGCTACTTTAGTGAGAAAATGAAGTTTCTCTTAAATGCTAGAATATTCGTGATTCCTCTCATAGGAGCTGAGATCCGGATTTCTACAGAGATTTCCATGAGACGTAACGCCCTGTCAAGAAGACTATAAATACTTGGCTGTACAAATGGATTTTGAACGTGTTAATCGACGAGGATCGTCTTCGGAGTGAAGGGAACGGAGAGGAAAACAGTTGTGTGGGTAAAGAGGAGAGGACGTCAACGTCGCACACACACATTGTGAATGGAACTCCGAGATTTGATTGTATTGATTATGAATAATCTTAAACTTAGATCTTAATTATAAATATGTAGTTCCTATTTAATCAAGATAATAGCACAAATAATTTAATGTGGTGAAACAATAGGTAATTAATCCTCCTAGGGTCAGGCCCGAGACTGTCTCGGGAAAGAAAGCTCCCTCTTAAGTGTCAGACCCGAGATTTTCCGTCAACCAGTTTTTCTCTCCTCCAGGTGTCACGAGGCGACATAATGAGAAGGAGTGCCTGTGGTCAGGGGAGGTTTAGTTTGAATAGATCTAGTTTTTCAACTCGCATTGCGTTTAGCAGCGTACAATTAGGGCCGGAAGTCCCCTGTGTAAAATTCGCAGATCATTCTTAGTTGTTATTTATTATATTTAGAGAGTAAATGTGTATCCAGAATAAGGGCCAATTAACGGGAATTATATTGAACGATTATAAACCTTGAATATACATATATAAGTATTTTTATTAGACTAATCTATGGGATTTTAAATTTTTTAAACTAAAGAAACGTTTTTAATTTACAAAACAAATAAAAGGGATATAAAATAAAAAATTAAACTGTTGACGATTTTATCTTTTATAGATTACTTTAATTTAAGGATATCGAATTCGAATTGCTCTTGAAATTTAATTTTTAATATAAAATACTATACATATATAAAAGATTTACTTAACACATGAGTACGTTTATACCTTTTAATGAAAATATTTTTTCATTTATTAGTGTATTTAAAAAGGATAATGGACAAAATATATGTATTCAACTTGTTGAACTGTTTCATTCTGAAAAGATTAACATTGATTATACGAAATCGTATACTTTCTTAACGTAATAATTTATTATAATTGGGAATTTTAAGGTTGTTGAATATTAAATAAGATTCCTACTTGGGTCTTTTTTGGAATTATGAAATCAGATAAGTTAATTCCTTATGTTTATGAACAAGAACAGATAAAACAAGCGAACAAAAGAACAGATAAAATAATTTAACGACAACGCATAAATTAAATTTATCTCATAGAAAAATTATTAAAAAAGTGCAAACCTAAGGCCATCTATCATTTTAAGATTTCAAAACACTGAAATTTTTTTCCACAGTAGCCCCCTTTAACGGATTCCTAAATCCACTCTTGCTTACAAATACTAATTTATGAAAATTTGACAAAAATAGAATCTAATCATGTAGATAAACACCGTAAATCGTCATTTCGAAATCCTAAACTTGTATAAGATTATTTAAAAAATAGTTTTTCTAAATGCGGAAGAAACAAAATTATAACGGATTGTTACTAATTGTGATTATTGTTTTAAACACACATTTTAAGTACTACAAATCATTTGCACATTAAGTTTTACAATGAATTGTTTTAATTAAGTAATTCTTAATTTTTAAGATTTAAAAACACGGTAATTTTTTCCATAGTAGTCCCCCCCCCCTTTTAACGGATTTCTAGAACCAATCTCGGTAAAAAAATGCTAAGTTATAAAAATTTAATAAAAATAAAATTGAAATCACATGGAAATAAACACCAGAAATTGTAATCTCGAAATCCGAAATGCCGTATGAGATTCCTTATTTACACAACTGTTTCTCTAAATGTTGAAGAAACAAAATTATAAAGTGGTATCAATATTTTGATTATTGTTTTAAACACACACTTTTAAGTGCCACAACACATTTGGAATGCACTGAATAAACAATATATATATATTTTTGTTTCAAGAATTAAATATCTTGTACGTAATTTCGTAGTTCGAGGTAATAAAAATATTTTTATAAATATGTATTGAGGAGAAAACAAGGATATGTACACATTTAATTTGTAACAAATGTTCCATATAAAAAATATAAAAATTTATTCTCCTAACGTTAATTTTATGAAGCGTTTTAAGGAAAAAATCTATAAAACGTTCACTGATAAAAACTCCAACTTGTTGCATTTTCAAATTGTAAGACATTCCCAACTTTTCTGAGCATACTCAAAGAAGGGTCATCAAAGGAAGTCATCTGTCACTGTCGCCCAATGACGGGTATAATACCCCCTAACGGCGCGGAACTGACCGCAGAAGGGAGGGATGCAATCTTTTGTCTAAACCCTGGCACTTTAGAGGTAATCGCTGCAATTTCGACCTACCGACTGGATAGTTAATGGAGTCAGAGACACACGACACAAATAATGTTTAATTTTTTAAAGAAATGCTTCAGAAATACTTCCTTAAATATCAAAATAATAGAAACGCAAGCAAATGTATAAAAGAAATCAAAGATTGGTACAAGGAAAACGTGAATTCTATTAGTAGCATAATTTTTTTTATTCTTTACCGAACACGTACCTTCTGATTTCGTCCTATTATTTAAAAACAAATTAATAACATCGTACGGCGTATTTCAGGAACTTAAGCATATAATTTCATTAGCAATACTTTTACACGTGAATTATAGAGCTTCACTGAATTATTCTACACCTTACGCTATTACAATTTGGATCTAACCATACGAAACTGATATAGGGCAACCAGAAATTACACCAAAATGCACAGTTCCATACTGAAAAGAAAAAAAATGGGTCCGACGCTCAATTCAATAATCCATATATATTTCCATAAACCATATATTTCTGTGCAGTTAGCACGTTTCACTTTAAAAGTCAAAAATCACTCCATTCGAGTCTGGATCGTTCCAAATGAAGCTGTTGTACAGTGACGACAAGTTGCAATTCTAATACTCTTATCCTAAGTGGAAAGAAACGTAAGGATGTAGTTTTAAATTCAATAACGCGTGTCTAATTTCATCTCTAATATCCTGCTGACCATTTACAAGAGCGGTAAAGCTACGGGATCTACCAATCCGTTTCCGTTTTAACTACACTCAACCATTTCTCTAATGAGACACTCCTGTTGAAATTATCTCCATCAGAGCGCTCTGACCGGGGAGCATTTCGGACAATGGATGAGGGCCGAGGCAGATGACCGGCCTCTATTATCATTTAATGTATTCTAGGTCGAATTCCAAGGCAAGTTTCATTACCACACCCGCGACGTAAATCCTGGTTTATGACAGCAATTCCCCACTAATATTCGCAGTGGGAGTTACAAGACTTCGGTTAAGTTGTGTCGAGTAAGTTTAAGTAAATAATGAATGTCCACCTCCTGCAAGAGGCCTTTATGTTTTAAAGTAGTTACTATTATGAAACTGCAGAAATTTATTACAGATACGGTGGGGTAAGAGACATAATTGACCTTTTACCTTTGAATGCGGGTCAGTACAACCGCTGTATCAGACAGAATTTCACTCCCCGGATTCATCGCAGTTCTTCTGGTTTAAGTCCCGGTAGCATAAAGGTAAAAACAGCGAAAATGTGTGCAATATGGATGTGAGCAATAATCCGCCTTATATTTGAAATTTTTAGCAGATATTTAGTAGGCTTAAATATTAGAGAAATATTTATGACTTACTCATTTAAGTTATCACTCTCTTGTATCTTGCAGTGATTTAACTAATCTTTAATGTCGAATGCATTGAACGGCAGTTTCGAAAATATTTATAGCAAGTTCTCTCTAATATTCGTTCTTAGCAAGGCAAGTTTTGAATCAGTGGCTTCGTCCTGTCTTTTAGCTATTAGCATAAATTGCTACAAGTAACAAAAAAAGAACATGACTAATTAAAAAATTATTTCGTGCCCTGCTCTTCCATAAATGTTTTAACTATCGAAATTATTTATAAATATTTGCATTTTATAAAGACTTTTATGTGTTATACCGATTCAAATTTTGGGCTCAGGTTTAACCACTGCGCCTCTGAGTTTTCTGAAAGTTATTTCCTTTTGAAAAATTCAGATGAATTAGAAAGACACATATTGTTTGAGTTTTATTTAGAAAGGTAACACAAAACCATTAATAAGAAATGTCGATAGAATTATTTATTTCTAACTAATTCTTCGATCATGCGGCATAAAAGGTGATCAATGATATGTTCAATAATTTGAACTTAGGCGTTGGATTTAGAATGAAAATTATAATTCCGAGCAATTATTACTTTTAAGAAGGAAACTCTAAATGAAAGTATTAATATTTCTGTGTTTGGAAATCAAAAAGTTATATTTTTATTCTTGCAATTTCTTAAAACTGAAATGTATTTATAAAAAGCAGATAAAATAAAAGTAATTAACAAGCGTATCAAAGAAAATATTTGCAGTGATTGTATAGAAATAATACACCAATAATAATAAAACTATTCAAATATCGGAATGTTTGACGACGCTGAGACATCCAAACTAATTTTACGCTTATTTAAATATGTAAACGTGTCGCTGACCTTTCCGAAGCTCAGTCAGAAAAAAAGACTGTTTTGTTTGAATATATCTCTTAACTCTTAATGTATACATTCACTTAATATTTTAAGAGCTTACTTAAATGAAAAGCAAACAGTGTAGTACTCGAAATTCAAAATAGATTAAACAGTGAATATAAAGATCAGAAATAAAGGAAAGTTTATATAACATCAGCAAAAAGTATATACTCACTCTTCTTTTTGTGAAGAGGAAAGGATGTGTTAATTAGTTTCATTGATTTTACATAAAGAAACTTTTCTTAAAATATAAGCTCATTTAGAGGAGGAAAACTCTTGAGAAACTGAGTTTTTATTTTATGTTTGTTATTATTTTAATCTTCGAATTAACATTTTTAGTCCCTAAGCCTAAAATAAATTATCTGCAGAAAAGAATTGGGAAAGATTTTTTGGATTTTAAAATACTTAAAATTTTCTATTTACAAGAGATTTAAGGTAAGAAAAAAATGTAATATGCGATGAATTTTCAAATTTTTTGTATGCAAATTTGATTAAAGATAAAATATCTCTTTAGTGTCTCAAAACTGCATCTATTTAAATAATTTATTAAAAGTAATGTTTCAAAATGTTTTCAGAAGAACTTCCGCTCTTTTTCAGTTCGAAAACAATGCAGTTTTGTATCTCCTTTAATTAAACAAATATTTATCTTTCCAGAATCTAAATTCAAACCAAAGTAGACGACCGTTCGGGGAAACTCAAAAATAGGCTTAAATAAATAAACTTTTCTATGTATCTTTTTAATTAACAAGGTTTATTTTCTTTAAAATTCCTTTTCACAAGTACACATTTAACACAATTCATCATATAGCATTCTCACATTAAAAAAACCTAAAGCAAATGACTCCATTGAAAGTTAAGTATACATAAGGAATATTTTTATCAAAAATTCTGTTTGGAAAAACGATGAATTAAAGCAAATATAAATCCGTCGTTGAAATTTCAATGACATTTCATTTAGATTAATTTTCGAATAAACTTCGTTTCTCTATAGTGTTTTTTGTGTTTTCCGTGCTATTTTCTATTATGTTTTTTATTCTATTATTTTACTTTTTTATTTTAATATTAATGTATACATTGTGCTTTCTTGCTTCTGTCTATGTTTACTTTTTATATCACCACCAGGTGGCACTACGAGTTTGTTTACAGTTTGTTGGAGCAATGATTCTGCTCCAAGCACCGATGGAATATGGCCGCCCTTCTAGGAGGACGCCATTTTTTTTATTTTTGTCTTGACCGAATTTTCGCAATTTTTCTCGTCCATCTACTGATGGCAAGTTTACTTAATTTTTAAGCAGATAGAAACGAATTTTGGAATGAATATTTTTTGAACTAGGGGATAACAGCCTTTATTTCTAAAGAATCCCTAAACCTCGTATCTCTTCGGAGATACAATTCAAGTCAAGTCT
Organism: Araneus ventricosus; assembly: GCA_013235015.1. Classification (NCBI taxonomy): domain Eukaryota; kingdom Metazoa; phylum Arthropoda; class Arachnida; order Araneae; family Araneidae; genus Araneus; species Araneus ventricosus. The sequence continues at coordinate 74,692 of BGPR01002320.1, forward strand.
GTACACATCACCCATACTGACGAGTCACAACCTTATTCTTTGCTGTGAACTTCCTCAAAGACGGGTCGAATATATTTTTGTTTCCGCATTCGTCTCAGCCTTGTCGAGGCACTCTTTATTTACTTGCAGCAACAAGCAGTTTTGCATCAATTCTTACTCACCAAATAAATCTGTAACTGGAATCCTACAAATAGTGGGTGAATCTACGAAGTGGTATTCTATGTTTAGTAAATAATAGTGAGAATGCAGATGTTTAACATTTAACGTCGATTCCTTATTATTTAAATTGAACAAAGGTTGAGTGATCTTTAGTTAACACATTTCCAATATCAGTTCAGAGTAGCAATAATACTTAGTGATCTAGAAGCAGAATCACGTAACCGTAATATACTTTATCATCAAAACTGATCCTTTTAAGTATTTAGCTTCAAATCCCTTATATATTATAACACTTATTTTTGAGTTTATATGTATACTAGCCGAAATCCCCGGCGTTGCTCGGGATAAAAATATTTTCATGTCTAAGTACTTATAACACTTTAAACTTAATTGAACAGTTTTTTTGCAGCAGCATCTTTATTTGATTTTTGTTGTCCACTCCCGTGATGTCTGATATCCTCGACCAGCAGCAAAACTCCTCGTATATTTTTCTCTCCATAGTTTGAACCCCCTGGCCGCGGATTTAACCGGCCTTAGTACTCTTTTTTCCTTCTCCATCGATTGCTATGCGACAACAGAAGTTCTTTCATATGTTGGTATTTATTGCTATTATACCGAGTACAATTCTCTTCTTTTTAGTGCTTTTGTGACTGATCAGAAACATCTACTCACTCAATTAGTATCATTAATGGGGAAAAACGCACCATTTAACAAAGTTTACTAAATCGTGAACAACAATATATGTACTTGTCACAGATTAGTTTTTAAATTCGTTATGTCTGACCAAATAAATATATTTTAACGTTGTATTTTCAAACGTTTCTGAATATTATTTACCATTTTACAACCTTACAAACCTTAAGTATTCCATTTTGTCCCGGGCTCCCCTAACTGACAATATACCAGCGAAGCATTAAAATAAAATTCGAAGTAAATGTGTTCTATATTCAGGAAGTATGAGTATTTATACTAAATAATTTTTAACTGTAGGAAACATAGTAATAATTTTTCTTCTATTATTTCGAAGCTAGATATCTAGGGAAGCGTACATAAAAATTCCAACTGAATATTGTTAAAATTCAGAAATATACAGGCATTGCAGCAAGTTAAATTTCGGTAAGAGAAGATGGTATGAAGAGGTTTCACCACAAATTGATATCTTAAATTTTTGCATGGGTATTTAGACTATTTTTAACCTTCATACAATTGAACAATATTATTTGAAGACACAAGTTCAATTATTTTAAATTTTTCATTTTTAAATATGGCTTTCATAAAAGAAATATTGCAAATTGTTAGTATACAAGATAGAGTACTTCAATCAAAGATGAAGGCCAATTGTGATTCATCAGGTTATTTCAAATTTATAAATAGCTGTCACAAATTTTTAGACATGAAAACTTTCTGAGTACGGTTATAATTAGATGACATTTTTTTTAAATGTACATGTATATTTTTGTCAAAAGGAAAGAAAAATAACATTGTGTTTTCGGAAATAATATTTGATATTGATTCTTGTGACAAAGAGCAAAACAAAAATGTTTCAGTACTAATAAAAAATTTGAAATTTTTTTTCTTACTGGTGTTTTCTTTTGAACTGATATAAAAGCTAATTAGAAGTTTACTAATCCTAATATAATCGCCTCTCTGCAAATTGTACACGAATTTAAATGTCCTGTTTTTTGTCGGTTGATTGATCAATCTGGGTTGTTTTCAAGTTACATGTGAAAATTTTAGAAAGGTCTTCTTTATTCTGAACCGTGGTCATTTTACAACACCTGAGCCGACACTCTCTTGACAGTCTACTAATATTAATTGATATGGTAGTTTAATCTAAATTCGGAAGGAAAAAATCCCAATCTCTTACTTTTGAAAATAACAAAATTTATTAATACTACTTAATTTTTAAACGTAGGTTTTATTAAATATAACTATCTAATATCGGTTTATTAAAAATTGTTGCCTTAAAATAATTTGAAAAAATGGTGGTATTATTTCCGCTTTCATTTGGCAAGTAAATGTACCGCTGTGAAAATAATGCCACGGCAAGCCATTTCATTTGCAATTCAAAACTGAATTATTTTATTTTATTTCTTCGTCTCTAGCCATAGGTTATTCCTAAATCTTTTTTTAGAGATAAAAATTCATAAAATAAATATTAAAAAGTTCATTCGACAAAGAAAATGAAAACGAATTCGAAATCCTGTAGGAATGTTCGCGTGTACTGTGATAAATTGTTCTGCAATGGCATAGAAAGGGAGAAATGCTACTTTTAATAGTTTCTCTTGAAATACCAAAATTTAAATGAAATAGTCCCCAACTCAAGAGAATTTATCACATGGAAGCCTAGATATCTCTATGTTTCACATTTATTTTAGGATGTATCAAAGCAGCAGAATTCTAAACTTAAGTCGAAATTTCATATATTCATTTCTTTTACCTTTTAAAGCAAAATGTTTAGCCGAGATTAAGCAAAAGTAGTTAAAAAATAATTTAACTTTTGGGAAACGTTTCATCTTTTCTTTCCGAATTGTAGAAGTATTTATAAAGTATAAAATTAAATGTTCAAAAATAATTACAGGAAAGAAATTCTATGAAGATTAATTAAAACTAGAGTGGAACACTTATTATTCGAAAAAGCTAGAAGAATATAAGAAAATATAAAAGTACTGTCATACTTTTGCTTTCAATAGTTAGTCAAACTTTCCTGCTTTATGTAAACTATTTTACATTTTCTACTGGAATTAATTGATGTTAATCTTAATTTCAGCTCACACAAAAATACATAAAAATTTGGCCATATTTAATATAAGGGGTGAGTTTTAATTAATGAGCAAAACTCCAATTAAAATATCTTCACAGAGGCTCACTAGATGTCGCTACGAATGCGTGTAACGCTAAAGGACATAAAAGGAAATCGTTTAACATCACTTTTCTAATATGTCTTCCAATCCGTCATATTTAACCGAAAATCGTGTCTTTGTATAGATTCTTCTGTGATTGTGTGTGTAGATAAAATAGTCAGAGTTAAATTTAATTGCCAAACAATTTTTATTCAACAAGTTATAATCAATAATTCACACTTCATTTGTTTTAATTCATTCTCTGTAAGTCGGGTAAACTTTCCTTAATTTTAAAAAAATCATATAATTATATCAATCAAATGACTTTTCCTGTACTTCTATATACAATGGCCTCCGCTTGTATTAATCACTTTGGGTCAAAGCAGGGTGATCACTACATCCGAAAGATCCGTAAACTCAAATAACTTAAAAATGATGCGAACCTATAGGTATACAAGGATGGCAGAAAAGATACCGCACAAACATTGTTGGAATGTATTCTTCGTTTTTAGTAGAAAAAGAAAATTGATATCCTTAATAATATAATAAATGCGAAAGTGTGTCTGTCTGTCTGTCTATCTGTCTGCCTGTCTGTCTGTTTGTTAAGCTTTCACGCCCAAACTACAAAACCGATTTCGATGAAAATTGGCAGAGTTGTAGCTGGAAACCCAATAACGGACATAGGCTAGGTGAAATCACGTTAAATTAATTATTTTTGACTACAGATTAAAATTAGTTAACAAAGAAAGCCCATTGACTCCGCGATTCGCGATAAAGTTTGTTTTATTTTTCAATCAACTGTCACGTGATCCTTCAGGAATGCGAAAACATGTGGAATAAATTATTTTTAAAATCAACTATCACGTAATCATTTTTTCCGCTGTAACTTCGGAACAAATTGTCCGATACAAATTATTTTTATACCATCTTAAAGATAACAACTGTACCTTTTCAAGGATACCAATTTTATTTCTGTGACATTTTTCATTCAATTTTTATTAATTTTTTAAATTTTACGTGCAGACGATTTTGAAATAACGCAAATTTATAGCTACTCAGTTCCTAGGAAACGGTTTGACTTTGAACTAATTTATCTTTATTTCTGAAAATTTTGCTTGTGATTATAAATATCTATAAAATAAGGCAGAAATTACATGTATCTGTCTGTCTGTCTGTCGGTCGGCCTTTCACAAGAACTCTTCCTAAACGGTGAACGGTAGCGACATGAAATTTTCACACGACATTCTAGAGCATATTTCTAGGTCAAAGGTGCTATTTTCAACTTTCAGAGTTAATTAGTTCTTCAGATATTTAATTAAATAACGAAAATTAGCTGCTTTTAAGCCTATTGCTTAGACGTTTTTTGCCGAGAACTTCTGAAATATTTATTAGATAACAATTATTTTTATGCCATTTTAAAAACCAGAAAATGATCTTTTTAAAGCTATTAATTCCATAGCGATGAAATGTTTTCTCTGATTATTATTAAGGTTTAAAAATATTTTTGTAACGTAATTTATAACAAGACTTTTTATTCTTATAGAAATAAATTCAAGCCAAATTACTGTTTCGCGCGCGGGCCTTTGCCAGTGTTAAAGTTAATATAAGCAAATATTGCTTTCTTTGACCATTATCAACAAAGGAGACTTTACACTTCCGGTTTCCTGTTGTCGTAGCATTTGCAGCTTTTAATACGGTTACACAGGTGATCCAATGACGTTAGTGAATTATTCTCTCGATGTTTTGTTTAATTTTCACAGTGAGGTATTACAGATTATCCATATGCATATTCAGTAATGGGCATTAACAAGGAACATTATACTGCGCAATGGCACACGGTCACAAATTACACACCTAGGTAAAAAGGTCATGAAAGCTACTGTTCTGACTGATATAGGGAGAAAACAGAGTATTTTAATTCCACGCCTTCCGATAATGCCGAAGGATTTATCATCTCAGTTCAGAAAGCAACAAATCCCTTTAAAAATGTCATTTGCCAGGCCAGATACTGAAAGTGGCAGATGTACATTTGAAAAAACCATATTTTTCGCATGGGCAACTATACATGGCGTGTTCACGTGTGTCCAGCCCACACAACCTCTACATTCGTGCAAATAATGTGGTATACAAAAGTATATTAGAATAGATAAACAATTTACATTACTACATCAGCATACATGTACAGTACATTCCTGTCAGCCGTCGAATTAAGTATTATCTCCGTCAGAACTTTTACTTTCCCCTTTCAAAATGCAACAAAACATTTACATTCGTGAATTTAAAAAAAAGAATAATTCAAATTCTTCGCGCACGAAGTCGCGGTTAACAGCTAGTATACAATAAACCGAATTGGAAAAAATCATACACATTTTATTTCTTTAACTTTCTTAACAACGTTATCGAGAGTAACTTGTTTTAGTTTTCAAGCATTGGTTGGATAAAACGTTTATATGAATGATGCTCATCAAGAGATTCAGTGCGGAACTAGACTGATCTTCTTAAACTAAGGGCTTGCAGAATTTCTTGGACTGATGGTGGTTTCTCTTCTGGTCCCTCTTCATCGCCATAATTTTCACGCCCTGTAGTGTCATCTCTTTGAAATTTATTACTACAAGAAAACTGTTGATTAAGAGAACCGGCGAATGCAAGCGGCGACTAATGTAATATAATTTTTTTCTTATTATAAGACAAAATTTGTATTATGTTTTTTGCAAAAACACTTATAAAGCATCTTACTAGCAGTTTTTTTATATGTTGAAGGTATCCTGATTTAAATTTTATAAGCATATTTTATATTTATGCCTGGTAAACGCATTACTTCAACTTATTTATTGTTATAAGAGTGCATGATATCTGATGTGGCAATATTCATATGTTGACCTACTTTGAATTTGATTTGAAACAAGAGAGGAGTACGAGTACGAGTACGAGAACGGTTGAACGAAGTTACGTTGTTCGCAGATTACGAAGTATAATAGCTGTGTTTTAGTTTTCTAATAAATGTTTGTTTAGTCTTAGAAGAAGTCTTATGAATGCCAATCAAAAAGCCAACAATTTATATTGCCAAATTAAAAAAAGTTAAAAAAACATCCTGAAAAGAAAAGACAATGTAAAGAAACAATATGACAGAAGTCTAGTTAAGATGAACTAAAATTCGGCTGGTGTAAATTTTAAGCAGTTATTAGTGAACATGAATTTCAATGAATTGAGTACGGCGTGACTGAGTACCTTTTGATGCCAAGAAAATTGATACCATATTATGCAAAGTATTTTTTTTGTAAAATGTATCGTAATCTGAGTTTAGTTTAGTTGAATTATATGAACGTCCAATTTTTGAGCAACAGAAGGACTATTTTAGGACGGACCTGGTAATTTTGAAGCGCGGTCAGATGTGGATAGGATAGTAGTAAATTTTATTGGAACAAAATCCATGTTTGGCTATGCTGCGCCATAACCAAGGTAAAAATATAGCCACATGATAAAATACTAAATCAGAAAGTGAAAGTGCAAGCCGTAAAAACAATGAAAAGTATGAGAAGCTAATTTAGCAATGTCTCTGAGACAAAAGGTTAAAAACATTTTGTAGAATTCTTTTTTAAAACGCTGTACATTAAATTTGTGACATAAAACCAATAGTTCTAAGCAAAGCAAACAAATTTGGGTGAGGTTTCTTGCCCAGCAAAGTTCTAAGATCTAAAATGTTCGAATTAAAAAAACGTAAGCGATGACTGTTAAAATTGGGACATTTGGTTAAAATATGATCTACAGTATTGGGTATATTGCATGATGTACACATTGGGATAGTTTCTTGGAATAATAAGTACCTGGTATGCCCAATACGTAGGCGAGATAATGCAGTATCAGCCTTGCGATATTGTAAAGTTGGCCAATTTGCAAGTACAGGTTTAACATTGTGAAGTTTATTATGTATTTGTTCGTTCCATTGTTTGCCACTTATTAATCACTTTCTGCTGCACAATCTGGCACATGTCCGAATAAGAGACAGCATGTTCCAAAGGGACAGAACCCAGACGAGCAGCATCGGTCAGATGTGGAAGACATCTGATATGGCACCCCTTCTCCATACTTCCGAACCACACTAGCGGGGAGCGCATGATTTAGCATGCAACAACCCCACAAACACGGTGGATATTCAGTTGAATCGATTTTCGATCCTGGAAGCCTTCGGGGCTTTACCAATAGGCCACTGCAGCCAGCATAATCTAGAATACCCGATGAAGTAGTTATAATTAGAACCATCAAAGTGAATCCTGTTTCTGAAAATATATTCTTTCTCAGGCGTCAGAGAACACCAGAAGCCTTCTTCTAACCAAAACTGAAGTGCTTGAATATTAGAAAGTAGTTTATATTTGAATGAGTGCGAGTTTTGTTTTCTTTCAATTTTACTAAGCTCATTTATAAATACTTCGTATCAGTTAGAATCAGGGCTCAAGAAAGTAAGTAGCTGGAAAGTATGCACATGCTTACTTTCGAAAATAATGTGTGAACAATTTTAATTTAAAAATTAGAGTGTTTCGTTTAACTTTTCATCCTATAATATAAAGTAAAAGGTCAAATTTATTTATTTTAAAAATAGTTTTCCAAAATCCAAATACCTTTCAGTAAGGAAGCCTTCAAGAAGCGAAATGTTTCTCAGTATTACATTCTATGTTTTAAAAAAAATAAAATCAGAAATTTCATATTAATAAATCCTTTGAGGGTTAAGATTATATTTCTAGTGTAGTTAATAGCATATAAAATATCCCACATTGCAAATACTATTTTTTATTTAATAAATATAATTATAGATGATAATAAGATAGAAAACTAAGTTTTGCTAATTTCAAATCAATCATTTTAAAAATTCGTTCTCTGACATTTATATTTTCAAGGGATAACATCCGAACAGTTTTTATATTGTGAATAGCGATAAAAATATTCAGAACATACGATTTCTCCATGCACTTTTTCAGCTTCAATATTCATGTTGATGAGATTACACGTTTCCAAGATATTTTCTAAATGATATTTTTATACTTAATTTAAATAAATAATTTTGTCATTCAAATTTTAAACTACATTCAGTCTGTAAACTTAATTATATGATATACCTAATTTTATAAGAATTATTAAGCAGCATATATTTATAAAATTAGAAATTTCAACATAATTGTTCAGGCGTAAAAGTAATATCGAAATCGTAAGGTACTTTTCATCTTCAACGTTTTAATTTAAATAGCAGAAATACAGGGGACGATAAATGATGAGGAAAGATAAACACAATTTTAATCTTCAAAAAGAGAGATAATTTCTTCAAAAAATAAAACTCATATATCGTATATTTCAAGCATTTATTCACTTTGAAATAAGAAATAGCATATTTTTCAACCCATCATCTAGTGTTTTTTGACTTAGTTATGCAATTTAAATTAATGCAAACAAATGAACAAAACTATTTTCAGAAATTTACTAAGTATTCTGAAATGAAATATGAACTTCTTTATAGATTATAAATCTTAAAGAATTTATCACTCCATAATGAATTATTTTAGCAAAATCCAGCTTTAATTAAGCATGTTCTAAAATATGCAATTACTTTACCTAAAATTTGTTTTAAACTAAATTTTATGTGAGATTAAAATTAAGCTGGTATTTGAAAGCGGAATAAGTATGAAAAGAAAATATTGGTTTCAATATAAATTTATGATGTCTAGGAGAGTTTAAAAGAGTTGAAAAACTGTTGAATGATAACTCTTTCAGTTCTTTTTCATTTAATTTACTATTTATGTTTTTTGATCATGCAAATTATTTAAGACAGACTCGTTTATGAGACTTTTCTACAACTGGTTACTTTACTTTAAATTATTTAAATTTCTTGAATACGAACGAAAATTTAAAATGGTACTACTAAAGAGTAAAGCTCGAATTGAAAGAACAAAGAAAGGTAGATGATAAGTAGAGTTCTCAAATAAAGAGAATGAAGAAGGAACTATAACAGCCTACAAGTAGCATATATAAATTTTCTCGAATTAGAGTATTTTAAAATTCATGATTTCTCAAACCATATTACAATTCTTATTTTCGGAAATTCCTTCATAAGTTTTTCTGGCTTCAAATGAAGTTTACTAACTTAATGAAAATTTTATTTTCTATGCAAATTAAGCAGGTAAATACTCTACACAATTGTAAAATTATTCTGAATGGCGTTAAGTCTAAAGTAGTCAAAAAATAAAGAATATTCCTTCAAAAAAATTCACTTTCCATCGCAATTTCAAACTTTTTTCGTGATTTATTCGAGAAGAATAATTTAATTTTTTTACTAGTTCATAATTTTAGAACAACATAGAAAAAAATATAAGATGCTTATTTTTAAACGCAGGATTTAATTTTTCCACTGCACAAGAAATAACAACAACCATTATACGAAAATACGATTTAACAGCACAGGTATATGAGTAACTTATATGCTCACTTAACATTAGGACAGTCCTTATATTGATAAACATTTACAGCATTCTTGTGGAGATGAAAAGGTACCATTAGCAGTGCATTTGGCTATAATAGACGTCGTTGCGATTTCATTTAGAACCAAGTGAAGATCTAGAATTGCCACTCCACCAATGCCATATAACTCCTCTACACAAAGCATTTTCCCGCTCTAAGCATAGCCATTAAAAACAAACAACTGACATAGACACCAGCGATAGATTATCTTTTCCTCATAAAACCTCACTTGGGGCATGTGTGTCAACACATTTTATTGAGATGGCAGCCATGGAGTGGCAGAGTTACTGCCGTTTGATGGGTGGCCTGCTCTCCGTCAAGGTCCACAGCTACACGGCCATTAAGATGGGTATCAGCACAGATGCGAGGTTGCAAATATGCGTGTGAGGAGTAACGACTCAGAAAGTACTGAGAGTACTGAAATGGCGATATTCTTTCGAATCTTTCATTAAGAGCTGTGTGGTTAAATTATTTTTGAAGGAAATGGCAAAAAATGAACATCTATAGAATCATATTTATCAATATAAAAGTATTGATTTCAGTTTCCGTATAAAGTGATTGAATGCTTATTTGTAAGATTCATTTCTTTAAATAATTAACTTTTTAAATATTGATGTCTCACTTGGGGCCAGTGTGCCAACACATTTTATTGAGATGGCACCCATAGAGTGGCAGAGTTACTGCCGTTTGATGGATGGCCTGCTCTCCGTCAAGGTTCAAAACTACACGGCCATTAAGATGGGTATCAGCACAGATGAGAGGTTGCAAATATGCGTGTGAGAAGGAGTAACGGCTTAGAAAGTACTGAGAGTACTGAAATGGCGATATGCTTGCGAATCTTTCATTAAGTGCTGTGAGGTTAAATATTTTGTTGGAGGAAATGGCAAAAAATGAACATGTATAGAATCATATTTATCAATATAAAAGTATTGATTTCAGGTACGGTATAAAGTGATGAATTGCTTATTTGTAAGGTTTATTTCCTTAAATAATTAACTTTTTAAATATTAATATCTTTTTCTGTTGATTATAAGCAAAATTAGTCACAAAAATGCATTAAGTTTTATTACAAGTAAATGAAGTCCGGTGATATTCTAATTGCGTAATTATAATTATTTATTAAATGTCTCATGCTCAGAAATAATTTTCTCAGTAATAACTAAATCACAATTTTCATCAGACAAGCATCTGTTATTTATCTAGTAGAGTAAACATAAAATATGAATACATAGATATTATTCACTATTTTTCCTCTTCATTTCACAAACAAGTTAGACACAGTAAAGTTTATTCAAATTATGTGCTTATTTCACAAATTATTAAAAAAATAACATGAGAGGTATAGAGTTAGTTATTATATGAGTTATAGAATGAAAGTTTACTTCCTATTGTGGATTATTAAGAATTGCGATGAAAATGTTGAAGAAACATTAAGCAATTAAAATTAAAATAGCAATTTTTACCATTAGATAATCAATATTATTTGGTTAAAGATGTGTAAGCTTAAAAGATAACCAACAAATAAATCGTTAAAACAAAAGACAGTTATAAACATTTATAACATAAGTCAATATAATTTCTTTGAAGAGCTTTACAACGGGATAATTTATGTGTATTTATAGATAAATAAGTAGTTACTGCTTAAAAATTTAACATTTTCATTTTAAATTGCTTATAAAACCAAATTCTCTCTAGTTCGTCCCAAAATGACACACGCAAATTTACATTTTTTCTGACTTATTTTTTCGAGAATAATAAGGATGATTCTGAATATGAATATACAACTTATATATATATAGAGAGAGAGAGCATAAATCGTAAAATGAAAGAGTAGAAAATGTGAAATGAATATACATACATATATATATATATATATATATATATATATATATATATATATATATATATATATATAGTTAAATATTTTACAAACAATTAAAACTCAAATAACATTTTCAGTATATATACCTATTAAACCAATAATTAAAATTAAATATAATGTTACCTAATTAATAATCATACAATGAAATACATAAAGATAATTAGATTATAAACTGTTAGTATGAAAACGACAACCCAAAATGGGAAATCCAACAATCAAATGCCAATCGATCTTAGGAACCGATTATGTCGCATTAAATTCAATTTTATGCGCGCCTAACCTCCTGCGAAAGCCAATTGTTGGAAAAAAAAGCAAAAGTATAGGAGTGAATCTCCAAGATATTTCAAGAAAAGAACGAGCAAATAAGTAATTGCCTATCAATTCAATGTCATAACAATAATGCCAAGAGCTATATCCGAAATACAGTTCCGCATTTATAGTCAAAAATATTATAATTAAATTAGGTTACATATACTATACTAAAATATCATTAATAAATTAAACTATAAATTTAATTTTTAAACTCATTATATGAACTTATTTTAGCATTAGAATAAACTTTAAAATATGATGCAATTTTATATATATATATATATATATATATATTTACCTTATCTGTGAAGTTTTTTTCTCATTTTTAAATATTTTAGAATTTATGTTAATCGTATAGTGTCCTTTTCCTAAAGTTTACGTCATCTGAATTATTACTTCGATTAAGTATTTATTTGGTTAAAATTAATTTCTTAAATCGTTATTGCATTTGTTTCTGCTTTTGTAAATATATATATATATATGTAAGTCAGAGAATCTTTGTTTTTGAGACGTGATATGTATTTATCTTTATATATATATATATATGTATATAAAAGGAATGATTTTTAACAAAAGCAGGAAAATTCCTTTATTTTCTTTCAGTTGAATATCAAAAGTCGGCAAAATTAGAAAAGAAAAAGGTTCTATATATATCATGATTTTCATTAGACTTTTATTATTTAATATAATTGAAAATAATTAAGTAACTAAATAATTTATGAACATTTTGGATAACTATAATGAATTGGAAGGATTTGTAGATGATTTGCCAATTACAGGAAAAGAAACATCGTTGAATTTTCAGTTAGTACATTTTTTAGTAATATATTATTTTTATATTATGGCTATAGCATAAATTTTTAGCATACATACTGCATGGAAATTTACATTTTTACCTTTCCAGCGATTGATTTATTAAAAAATAACAAGGGAGAGGAGAAAATAACTAAAATAATATATCGAATAAAAGAGACATATTTAATTTCATTTCGTAATACTTTTCTTACATTTCCGAATGCTTACTTAAAACACATTTTATTGAAAGTGATTAACTGCATAAATAAATACCAATTTGCTCAAAAAGGCTCACATATAGAGTTTCTTCTTGTCAAGTTATGAACAATTTGACAAAGACTAGCAGTATTATGGCATACCTAACCTTGCTATAAATTATAACAAAACTACGGAAAAACAGGGATTTTATAATAGAGAATTATTTTATTTGCAGCGGGCCGGTTATGAATATCGCATACAGATAAGCGATTAGGAATTCAATAAAATTTCGTTTCATTATTTTAATGACTTCTTAAATTTAAAATTGCACATATAATATATTAAACATTTTGATTAAAAAATAGAAACCTAAGAAGCAATCATTCAGGCAAATTTTTGAAGAATAATATTTTTAATTAATTAAAGATGTTAAAAGAAGTGTGTAATTATCAGAGATTTTTATAAATTTACTTGGGAGAGAAATTACAATTGCTAAACGTTACGACACAAAATAATATGTCGTAGTTTGAAGAATGGTGCAATTAATTTTAGTTATTCATATGGAAAGAAATAAATCAGGAGTATATTGGTGAAAGAAATATACAAAATCAGTAACAAACTGTTGAAAAAATCAGCCAAAATTTATAGAGTTGACATGTTTTTTCGGGTTTTCAAAGCAAATTCTAGTGCAAATCCAACATGCAAATATGTATAAAATAAAAGGAAAATCAATATTACTTGAACTAATCTACTCAAAGTATTATGAGTCATTCCCAGACAATGGGAATCGCACTTCAGTGCCTGAGTTAAATTGACAAAATTACAGTTAAGAATATGAAAAGAAACCATCTTCTATACATTACCGAAGAAGTGTGTAAAAATCTAAATTTCATTTTTTTAAAACTTACATAAATGCACATCAATTAGGGGTAAAAGTCCATTTCTCTATCCTCCGCAGACATTTTAATGTTTGTATGTATAGTAATATGATTTACTTGCGTCATAACTGTGCTACATTTTTTCCTTATTCAATCGAACGTGCTTAGCACAGATATGGGATTTTGAATAAAAGTAGAGGGTTTCAGTGTAAGAATACTTATGTCGCAATGGCTAGAGGCATTTCAGTCGTATTTAGAACATTCTATGGAGAGATTTTCCGAAACAAACTTTTCCACCTGCTCTCCTCCAGACTGAAAAAGAATGAAGAATATAAAATATAAACTCCATAACTTACGTCTTGGTTTATTTCATTCCATGTATGCATAGTTTTATTCTTTATTCCGCACCTCATTTGAATCTTTAAGGATTTTACACATGGAAGTGAAAGTATGTAGAATGAGAAAAACATAAAAAAATAAAAATGATACTTTTGTAAAAAGTGAAAAAAGGAGAGGAAAATAAAGGAGAAACAATTTTAGTCGAAACAAAATGTACGCGTTTGGGTTGATTACTAGCTGAGAAAAGTATTAAAAAGCGAATCACAACAAGAATGTAGAAGAGAAGAGTTTAAAAGAATAACTTTATGATAAGGTACACCATGAGCAGAATATATATGACTGGCTACATTAAAAACTGTTAGGGAAATGTAAATTTTTAAGTTTAAGGAAATGCAAAGTATGAAGGAATTTCACTTCATGCTTTGACTGTTTGGGGAAATTTTCACATATTTGAACCTTTCGTTTATATAAATATTTAGATACGAATTTGAAAATGTGGATATTTTTTTCTTCATATTTTCGTAAATTACAAATCCCATTTTTTTATACTTCTATTGCATGAATTTATAAAAATGAATGTTGAAACATTTTGAATATGGTTTTTTTCCGTTTATCCTCGCTTTCAAAGTTTTCCTGTTCCCTTTTGTAAGAATACATATGAATTCTATGTATTTCTTAGTTGCGAAATTCGTTCAAATGCCGAAACACAATACAAATATTTATAAAGCAGTGCAAATGAAAGGAATTCCGAAATTTCGTTTCCTAAAGTTCCAAAAATATTATATTTCTATATTTTTGGAAGCTTTGTAATGCAATATTTCAGAGTTCTTTCTTAACATATATAATGTTTGTTCCTTCAAAAACGATGCCTTTACTTTCTGTATTTTCTCAAATATCTTGAAAATCCTGCTATGACATTATTTAATCAATAAACATCATATTTAATCAAACTATGCATCTTTAACAGATGAAAATTATCATGAAACCATCGCTGAAGAGAAAACTATGAAGAGAAGTTAAACATGATTATGAATTTATTCTCATGAAAATTTATTTTCTGTGTGATTATTTCATTATAAATATATTTTCATATACGTGAACAAACTAATTGAAGAAAGGCAAAAAACGACTTTTCTCAATCGTAATTCTTTCTTTGGATTATTATTTTTAAATTTTTCTAAATTTATCGTGATTGTCCATTTGTCATATATCATTGCTCCAATGGGTGGATTAAAGATTTTTCTTACCCATCTATTCAGATATTTCTAGATTTAATTATTGCAATGGCATGGTTAAGCATAAAAATAACTACTTCGACAGTTAGTGAACAATTTTCTGGTATAATCAAAAGGAATAATTGTTACTTAATAATAATGATTTATACTAGTTTTAAATTATTTTAATTCCTAGCTTTATAACGACATTTTATTTTGCTGATATATTTCATAATTATCTTAACAATGCTAAACATTCTTGTTTTTGTTTAACTTTAGGAGACTTTAATGACTGCATATAAATGCTTTTAAAGATCGTTTAACACTGTTTGCTGATTTCTTTTCTGTACCCCCTGGATACTTAATGAATGTGTTAAAAATATTTCAAATTTGAGTTTTCAGAAAGTTAGGGAGATATGAATTAGTCATCAGATAATTGCCATACCATTTTTTAAAATTTTTAAGCTATTTTAAACGCATACAAGATTAGAAGCAGGAACTCTATTTCGAATTCAGTATTGCAAACTGGATCTAAATGTAACTATTGTTTCATCCACAAAGTAAGTTTCCCGGAGGCTGTAAAGAAACGCAAAATATAATTTTGTGGAAACATACAGGGTTTTTCGAAACTCATAGGCAAAAATTTAAGGGTGATAGAAAACATCTAAACAGGCAATTTTCACCATACAATGCATGGGCAGAGAGAAAGCGGTGAACCGCTAGACTGCGCTGTAATGGAAAGCATATAGCGCGATTTTTCTTACACATCGTCATTTCTACCGTGGATTTCAGAAGGCATGGCGACGTACAGTAATCAGGAAAAGGC
This sequence comes from Araneus ventricosus, assembly GCA_013235015.1. NCBI lineage: Eukaryota > Metazoa > Arthropoda > Arachnida > Araneae > Araneidae > Araneus > Araneus ventricosus. The sequence continues at coordinate 90,642 of BGPR01002320.1, forward strand.
GGACATGCATTTTATGTATGGTCTTGCGAGTGGGAATGATTTGGAAGCCGAAAGACTGTACAGGCAGCGTTTCCCGAGAAGACACGAGACAGACCAAAAACTGTTCGAGTGCCTGTGTGAAACGGGATCCTTTTTCACCGTCATGCATGATACAGGGAGTAGCAGGAGTGTGCGGTAGTCGCAATTTGTAGAGGACATCCTGCAAGGAGTGGGAGATCGTCCGGATATTAGCACGCGAGAGGTTTCCCGTGCCGTAAATGTGCCCCACTCGATTGTTTGGCGAGTACTAAGGGACGAAGGATTACACCCCTACCATGTACAGAAAGTGCAAGCCTTGATACCTGCAGATCATGCGCCACGTGTCGAGTTTGCACGTAGGTTTTTGCAGCAACTAGCGGCGCAGCCTGATTTTAGTGCGCATGTGTTATTCACGGATGAAAGCGCCTATTCTATCTCCAACAGTCCACAGATATCGACATAAGTGATTATTCTATAACTAAATTGAAAGATTTTTTCTTTGACGAATGCATCTGAAATCGTTCAGGATATAGCTACAACAGCAAATGAAACTGCTGGACAGTGTCAAGATCCGCCATCTCTCCATCTCTGGGGATAATTGGTCTACCATAGAGATACTGTTGCGTAAAGAAAAGAAAACATTTAGAACATCTCTAACTATTCAACATGAATTGAGATGTTTCCTTCTATGAGGTATTGCTTACCCTAATATTTATGCTCCTTTCTAAAATATAATGAGTTCAAACACGATGATCAAAGTGTAATTACCTTACATTCTGTATTCCTTGTTCGGAATTCAAGTTTATAAAAAAATATTTTCTTCACATTTTTAGTTCTTTTTTCCAAAATGTGGTAATTTTATCTGTCAGAAAAAATTGCATTTCAAATGAAGTTAAATGACTTAAAAAAATTCTCTAAAACCTAGATATTCAGACATGTTGCGAAATTGTCTTTCCCATCAAACCCTATGTCATGTCAGATGTTAATGTACATCATGATTTTTTTTCACGAATCTAATTGTTTTTAATTATAATTCTTAAAACAGAATTAAGCTTTACAACAAACTGTGATGATTAATTTTCTTTTTCACATTGTCAAAGACAGAATTTATTACGAAAGAATGATAGAAAATTTCGGAAAGATCTTTTTTTAGGTTTTATTACCAATAATAAAGATATTGAAACTTATTTTACAGAATAATTAGATGATTTAATCACAACAATAACAGTTCATGTCTTTAATAGTTAGTAGTTAATCTTTGTTTCAATATTCTACACTAAATTTCTAGAATAAAATTGTTATAAAATTTTCTTGGTATTTCTATATATAGGAAAAATATTTTTATGAAAAGTTCGTTTTCAAACATTAAAGAACCAATAAAATTAATGAAACAGTATGCGAATATATATTATTAGAGATTCAGTATCAGATATCAAAACAAAAAATACTATATTATTTCTGGAATAAAGTTATTTTCTGATTCTGAATATTAGTTTCGATTGAAATTTTGCATTTCAATTGCAAATCACATGTAATCCATTTCAGATAACGAAATTGGACCAGCACTTCAAAACCAAGGCCTTTAAAACAACTGTAAAACAGTTTTAGAAAAACTATCTTCATAAAAAATCATTGAAAATATAAAGCAGATAGCATATTTTTCAGCTCACAACTAACTGCCATATTCAAATACTCCAATTTAGCTGTTTTGTTTATAAGTTGAAAATTTAAGTTTATATCACTTGAAAACAATCTCAGATGTTTAAATTATTAACATCATTTTCTAATTTCGAAATCAAAAATTAAGAACTTTGATAGAATTCTCCTTTAAGACGGCAAAAGATCTTTTTTAAAAATTGAAATAAATAAAAATAGTTCGCAAACACAAGAAGAAGAATAGCAGCAATGATGGAGCCATAAAAAAATTCCACAATTAATAATAAAACTATTCATCGAAGTATTTGATGACACCCTGATATCCAAACTAATTTAA
>BGPR01002320.1:145520-183192 GCA_013235015.1 Araneus ventricosus
AAAAAATAAAACTCATATAACGTATATTTCAAGCATTTATTGACTTTAAAATAAGAAATAACATATTTTTCAACCCATCATCTTGTCTTTTTTTTTCACTTAGTTATGCAATTTAAATTTATGCAAACAAATGAAGAAACTATTTTCAGAAATTTACTAAGTATCCTGAAATGAAATATGAACTTCTTTATAGAATATAAATTTTCAAGAATTTATCACTCCATAATGAGTGATTTTAGAAAAATTCAGCTTTAACTTTGTATGTTCTAAAATATGCAATTACTTTACCTAAAATTTGTTTTAAACTAAATTTTATGTGAGATTAAAATTTAAGCTAGTATTTAAAAGCGGAATAAGTATGAAAAGAAAATATTGGTTTCAATATAAATTTATAATGTCTGTAGGAGTTTAAAAGAGTTGAAAAACTGTTAAATGATAACACTTTCAGTTCTTTTTTCATTTAATTTACTATTAATTTTTTTTGATCATGCAAATTATTTAAGGCAGACTAGTTTTTGAGACTTTTCTACAACTAGATACTTTACTTTAAATTATTTAAATTGCTTGAATACGAAAGAAAATTTAAAATGGCACTAAGACACTAATGGAGTAAAGACCGAATTAAAAGAGCGAGGAAAGGTGGATGATAAGTAGAATTCTCAGATAAAGAGAATGAAGAAGGAACTATCACGGCCTACAAGTAGCATATCTAAAGTTTTCTCCAATTAGTGTATTTTAAAATGCATGCTTTCTCAAACCATATTACAACTCTTATTTTCGAAAATTCCTTCATAAGTTTTCTTCCGTCAAATGAAGTTTACAAACTTAATGAAAAATTTTTTTTCTATGCAAATTAAGCAGGTAAATACTTTACACAATTGTAAAATTATTCTGAATGGCGTTAAGTCTAAAGTAGTCAAAAAATAAAGAATATTCCTTGAAAAAAATTCACTTTATATCAGAATTTCAAACGTTTTTCGAGAATTATTCGAGAAGAATAATTTAATTTTTTTAATAGTTCATAATTTTAGAACGATATAGAAAAAAATTATAAAATGCTTATTTTTAAACGCAGGATTTTATTTTTCCACTGCACACGAATAATAACAGCCACTATACGAAAATACGATTTAACAGTAGAGGTAAATGAGTAACTTATATGCTCACTTAACATTAGAACAGTCCTTATATTGAAAACATTTACAGCATTCTTCTTGAGATGAAAAGGTACCATTAGCAGTGCATTTGGCTATAATAGTCGTCGCCACGAAATCATTTAGAACCTAGTGAAGATCTAAAATTGCCACTCCACCAATGCCATATAACTCCTCTACACAAAGCATTTTCCCGCTCTAAGCATAGCCATTGAAAACAAACAACTGACATAGATACCAGCGATAGATTATCTTTTCCTCATAAAACCTCACTTGGGGCACGTGTGCCAACGCATTTTATTGAGATGGCAACCATGGAGTGGCAGAGTTACTGCCGTTTGATGGGTGGCCTGCTCTCCGTCAAGGTTCACAATTACACGGTCATTAAGATGGGTATCAGCACAGATGCGAGGTTGCAAATACGCGTGTGAGAAGGAGTAACGGCTTTGAAAGTACTGAGAGAACTGAAATGGCGATATGCTTGCGAATCTTTCGTTATGTGCTGCGATGTTAAATATTTTTTGTTGGAGGAAATGGCAAAAAATGAAAATCTATAGAATCATATTTATCAATATAAAAGTATTGATTTCAGGTTTGGTACAAAGTGATAAAATGCTTATTCGTAAGATTCATTTCTTTAAATAATTAAGTTTTTAAATATTAATGTCTCACTTGGGGCACGTGTGTCAACACGTTTTATTGAGATGACAACCATGGAGTGGCAGAGTTACTCCCGTTTGATGGGTGGCCTGCTCTCCGTCAAGGTTCACAACTACGCGGCCATTAAAATGTGTATCAGCACAGATGAGAGGTTGCAAATATGCGTGTGAGAAGGAGTAACGACTTAGAAAGTACTGAGAGTACTGAAATGGCAATATGCTTTCGAATCTTTCATTAAGTGAGGTTAAATATTTTGTTGGAGGAAATGGCAAAAAGTGAACATCTATAGAATCATATTTATCAATATAAAAGTATTGATTTCAGGTTTGGTACAAAGTGATAAAATGCTTATTTGTAAGATTCATTTCTTTAAATAATTAACTTTTTAGATATTAATGTCATTTTCTGTTTATTATAAGCAAAATTAGTCACAAAAATTATTAGGTTTTATTTCAAGGAAATAAAGTCAGATGACATTCTAATTTGGTAATTATAATTATTTATTAAATGTCTCATGCTTCGAAATATAATTTTCTCAGTAATAACTGAATCAAAACTTTCATCAGACGGGCAATTGTTAATTATCTCGTAGATTAATAACAAAATATGAAAACATAGATATTATTCACTGTTTTTCCTCCTCACTTCACAAAGAGATTAGACACAGTAAAAGTTATTCAAATTATGTGGTCATTGAACTAATTATTAAAAAAAGTAACATGAGAGTTATGGAATAAAAGTTTACTTCCTGTCGTGGATCAATAAGGATTGTGCTGAAGGAAGTTTTGAGGAAATAGGAAGCATTAATTTTTACCATTAGATAATCAATATTATTCGGTTAAATATGTGCAAGCTTAAAAGATAACCGACTAATAAATCGCTAAAACAAAAGACATTTATGTGAAACATTTTAGAACTGATCAATATCATTTACGAATCCCAAATTAATTCGCTGGGACAAAAGATTCATATGAAATTGGGTTTGAAAAAACATTTATAAAATAAATCAATATAATCTCTTTGATTTCTAAGAGCCTACAAAGGGATAATTTTTCTGCATTTGTAAATGAATGCGTAGTTAATGCTTAAAATTTTAACATTTTCATTTGAAATTGCTTGCCAATTTCTCTCTATTTCTGCCCAAAATGACACATGCAAATTGACATTTTTTTCCGATTTGTTTTTTCTAGAATAATAAGGATGATTCTGAATATGAATAGACAACTGATTATATATATATATATATATATATATATATATATATTATGTATACATATATATATATATATAAATATTGCACACACAATCTATACTTCTTCTGAAATAAATATAATACATCTCAGTAATAAGAGTAATCATTTAACTGAATTGCTTAATAAGCCAGAGAAATCGAGACGTGATATGGATTTCTATATATCTAAAAAATAATTATTTTTAACGAAAGAAAGAAAATCCCTTTATTTTCTTTCAGGTGAATTTCAAAAGACAGCAAAATTAGAGAATGAAAAGGTCCTATATATATCATGATTTTCATTAGATTTTTATAATTTATTCTACTGCAAAAGTATTGAGTAATTAACTAATATATGAGCCTTTTAGTGTAACTAATAGTGATTTGTGAAAGATTTGTAGAAGATTTACCAACTACAAAGAAAACATCGTATAAATTTCAATTAGTACATTTTTTTAGTAATATATTATTTTTATATTAGGGCTATAGCATAAATTTTTACCTAAATACCTTTAAAGCGATAAAATTATCAAAAAATAACAAGGGAATTCGGAAAATAACTAAAATATTGTATCGAATAAGAGAGACATACTTAATTTCATTTCGTTATACTTTTCTTACGTTTCCTAATGCTTACTTAAAACACATTTTATTGAAATTTATATACTGAATACTTAAATACCAATATTGCTCAGAAAGGCTTACATATAGAGTTCTTTTTGTCAAGTTATGAACAATTTGACAAAGATTAGCAGTATTATGGCATTCCTAACCTTGCTAGAAATTTTGGAAATTATAATAAAACTACAGAAAAATAGGGATTTTAGAGAATTATTTTATTTGTAGTTATGAATATCACATACAGATAAGCGATAAGGAATTGACTTAAATTTCTTCTCATTATTTTAATGACTTCTTAAATTTGAAATTGCCCATATAATATACTAAACATATTAATTAAAAAATAAAAAAAACTAAGACGCAATCATTCAGGTAAATTTTTAAAGAATAATAATTTTAATTAATTAAAAATGTTAAAAGAAGTGTGTAATTATCGGAGATTTTTGATAAATTTACTGGGGCGAGAAATTAGATTTGTTAAACGTTACGACACGAAATGATATTTCGTAGTTTGAAGAATGGTGCAATTAACTTTAATTATTCACATGGAAAGAAATAAATCAAGTGTATATTGGTGAAAGAAATATACTAAATCAGTAATAAACTGTTGAAAAAATGAGCCAACATTTATAGAGTTGGTATGTTCTTTCGCATTTTGAAAGCAAATTCTAGTGCAAATCCCACATGCAAATATGTATAAAATAAAAAGGAAAATCAATATTACTTCAACTAATCTACTTAAATTATTATGAGTCATTCCCAGACAATGGGAATCGCACTTCAGTGCCTGAGTTAAATTGACAAAATTACAGTTAAGAATATGAAAAGAAACCAGCTTCTATATATTAAAGAAGAAATTTGTAAAAATCTAAATTTCATTTTTTAAAACTTACATAAATCACATAAATTAAGAGTAAAAGTCCATTCCTCTTTTCTCCGCTCTTTTCTCCTCTTACACTTCAATAATTGTTTGTATAATAATATGATTTATTTGCGTCATAACTGTGCTACATTTTTTCCTTATTCGATCGAACGTGCTTAGCACAGATATGGGATTTTGAATAAAAGTAGAGGGTTTCAGTGTAAGAATACTTATGTCGCAATGGCTAGAGGCATCTCAGTCGTATTTAGAACATTCTATGGAGAGATTTTCCGAAACAAACTTTTCCACCTGCTCTCCTCCAGACTGAAAAAGAATGAAGAATATAAAATATAAACTTCATAACTTACGTCTCGGTTTATTTCATTTCATGTATGCATAGTTTTCTTCTTTATTCCGCACCTCATTGAATCTTTACGGATTTTACACATGGAAGTGAAAGTATGTAGAATGAGAAAGACATAAAAAAATAAAAATGGTACTTTTGTAAAAAGTGTAAAAAGGAGAGGAAAATAAAGGAGAAACAATTTTAGTCGAAACAAAATGTACGCGTTTGGGTTGATTACTAGCTAAGAAAAGTTTTAAAAAGCGAATCAAAACAAGAATGTAGAAAAGAAGAGTTTAAAAGAATAACTTTATGATAAGGTACACCATGAGCAGAATATATATGACTGGCTACATTAAAAACTGTTAGGGAAATGTAAATTTTTAAGTTTAAGGAAATGCAAAGTATGAAGGAATTTCACTTCATACCTTGACTGTTTGGGGAAATTTTCACATATTTGAACCTTTCGTTTATATAAATATTTAGATGCGAATTTGAAAATGTGGATATTTTTTTCTTCATATTTTCGTAAATTACAAATCCCGTTTTTTTATACTTCTATTGCATAAATTTATAAAAATGAATGTTGAAACATTTTGAATATGGTTTTTTTCCGTTTATCCTCGCTTTCAAAGTTTTCCTGTTCCCTTTTGTAAGAATACATATGCATTCTATGTATTTCTTAGTTGCGAAATTCGTTCAAATGCCGAAACACAATACAAATATTTATAAAGCAGTACAAATGAAAGGAATTCCGAAATTTCGTTTCCTAAAGTTCCAAAAATATTATATTTCTATATTTTTGGTAGCTTTTGTAATGCAATATTTCAGAGATCTTTCTTAACATATATAATGTTTGTTCCTTCAATATCGATGCCTTTACTTTCAGCATTTTCTGAAATATCTTTAAAATGTCACTATCATCCTTCTATGGCATTATTTAATCAATAAATATCATATTTAATCAAACTATGCATCTTTAACAGATGAAAATTATCATGAAACGATCGCTGAAGAGAAAACTATGAAGACCAGTTAAACATGATTATGAATTTACTCTCATGAAAATTTATTTTTTGTGTGATCATTTCATTATCAATATGTTTTCATATACGTGAACAAACTAATTGAAGAAAGGCCAAAACGCGACTATTCTCAACATTAATTCTTTCTTTGGATTATTATTTTTAAATTTTTCTAAATTTATCGTAATTTTCCATTTGTCATTTATCATTGATCCAATGGGTGGATTAAAGTTTTTTTCTTACCCATATATTGAGATATTTCAAGATTTAAATATTGTAATAGCATGGTTAAGTATAAAAATAACTACTTCGACAGTTAGTGAACAATTATTTGGTATTATCATAAGGAATAGTTACTACTTAATAAGAATGATTTATACTAGTTTTAAATTATTTTGATTCCTATCTTTATAACGACATTTTATTCGGCTGATATATTTCTTAATTACATTAACAATGCTAAACATTCTTGCTTTTGTTTAACAGGAGACTTGAATGACTGCATAGAAATGCTTTTAAATATCGTTTAACACTCTTTGCTGCTTTCTTTTCTGTACCCCCTGGATACTTAATGAATGTGTTAAAAATAGTTCAAATTTGAGTTTTCAGAAAGTTAGTAAGATATGAATTAGTCATCAGATAATTGCCATACCAAGTTTTTAAATTCTTAAGCCATTTTAAACGCATACAAGATTAGAAACAGGAACAAACTTCAATTTCGAGTTCAGTATTGCAAATTGGATCTAAATGTAACTATTGTTTCATGCATAAAGTAAGTTTCCCGAAAGCTGTAAAGAAACGCAAAATATAATTTTCTGTAAACATATATTGAAATAGATACAGCACTTTTTCAGTTACCTCTGAATATAAGATCCACCGGGTTTGAAGCTCGTATCTTGCCGTGATACCAATTTCTTTACAGTTGTGTAGAAGGGATTCGCAACCGGAGAGCTTAGCCAGCCTCTGAGAGACGTCTCTCTGTACGTTGCCGTGTCTTAAAAATATTTCAAATTTGAGTTTTCAAAAAGTTAGGCAGATATGAATTAATCATCGATTAATTGCCATATCAATTTTTAAAATTTGGAGGCATTTTAAATGGATGCAATATTGAAAAAAGGAACAAACTTAAATCTTCTGAATTTCGAGTTCAGTATTGCATCTAAATGTAACTATTGGTTCATACAGAAAGTAAATTTCCCTGAGGCTGTAAAGAGACACAAAACATAATTACCTGGAAACATTTATTGAAATAGATGCAGCACACTTTCAGCTACCTCTAAACATTGAAACTCGTGTCATACTCTGAAACCAATTCCTTTACAGCAGTATCGATGAGATCCGCAGCCGAAGAGCAGAACTAGCCGTCTATATGCACTTGTCGCCACTAAGAAAATACTGCTTCTCCATGAACATTTTCAGGTGCTGGAAGAGATGATAGTCGTTGGGACTGAGATCGGGACTATAGGCGTGGTGGTCAAACTCCTGACTAAGTTAACGCTGCAGTAGTTGATGTGCGCTCAGTGCCGCATAAGGGTGAGAGTTGTCGTGAAGCAGTCTCCCAACGACTACAGTATGTTCCAGCACCAGCAAAAGATTCCTGGCGATGCAACATTTCCCCGCTGACGAAGACGGTTGCCACAGGCTAGCGTCGTTCTCCAGCGGCGAATCTCTTCGACACCGGTGTAAATAAATTGATCTCAGGATATTATATGTTCTTCAATTCTGGTGTTCTTATGTCTAGAAGTAACTAAAAGAGTGCTGTATCTATTTCAATAAATGTTTCCAGGTAATTATGCTTTGTGTCTCTTTACTGCCTCCGGGAAAGTTACTTTCTGGATGAAACAATAGGTTGCCAATTTCCCAAGATTATTCATAATGCAATAATCATTATATGATAATCGAAGATGAATACATATTTTTAAGGTGGTAAGCGAAAACTGCTTTATCTTATTGTAATTGGTGAAAACTATTTCAAACTGCATTATTTAATGCATTCCATATATAACTTATAATCCGGACTTCGTTCAATGAATTCAGTAAATTGTACAATCGAATGGAAAAGTTTATATTATAAGAAATAGGGTGTTCTTTATGTACAATTAGTCTTTTTTACGAAGGAAAATGTCTTACGAATGTGTTAACTACCTTACTTCTAAAAAATTAATTCTTAATTCAGGAACTCGTATACATCTTATTTATATTATCAAAATGTACCAAGATTTTAAGAAGAATCTTGCAAAATCGAGGATAAAAAGGATGTTTATGTTTTCTACACGTAGTTAAAAAATTATGAAGTGCTTGAAAATACAATACTTTTCATAAAACTCATTCCCTTTTTATGAAATATTTTGAATTTTAAAAAAGTTTCACTCTTTTTTTATATTTAAGAAGAAAACTATCATTAGATTCATTAAGACTGATTTTTTCCAACTATTCCTTTTTTCCACTGGGTATAACATATTGTTACAAAGCTGTAAAGTTGTTTCCCTGACATGCTAATCGTGGCGACAAACTTGGCGAGCCTGGCGGCAAATTTGGAGACTTGGCGACAAAGTTCGTGACTTTGGCGACAAAAGGTATATTCTAGAGAAATCCTGAACTATCGTAATTTCATAAACCTTCTTGAGATTACATCACGTCCATCGTAACGACGCCACAAAAGTATAAAAGCGAGCTCTCATACCAAGAGCAGTTAGTTGGACTTGGATCAGCAAAGAAGCTGGTGAACTGAGAAACATTTGAGCGACTAAACTTTATTGATGACCTCTGCTGTTAATTTATACAAGTGTTGTTCCGCTTTGCTGCCTGTGCTACTTTATTGTTTTTGTGAAATCTTCGCGGAATTAAGCAATTTATTTTTTATTATCCTGCTTGTTAATCTGCATGCACATACACCCATAAGGCAATTTTTGTGACATTATCTATATATGTAAAGAAGAAAGTCACTCACTGACTCATCACAGAATCGCCCAAACCACTGGGCTAGACACCTTAAATTTGGCAGGTGGTTGCTGCTTGGGCAGTATGTGCTCAAGAAGAAAGGAGATTTCAAAATTTTGATTAGAATTTTAATAATTAACAAGTTTCCTAAATTGAAATATTTCTCCGCAATAATTTCAGGGCGTATTATTTTGCAAAAATCATTTTAACATTATCTTAAAATTCAAAAAATTAGATTCTTAATGAGACCATTTTCATCTTCATGCGACTTTCTGTGGAATTGTAATTAATTTTTGAAAATGTTTTCAAACACATTTACAGCAATTTTTTTAATTTTGTCGTCTGCAGACACAGTTACAACATTTTTTTATTGTTATCGTGGTATATGTAAAGAATAGTTAATTTCTGCGCATTTTTAAAATTGCAAATTAGTAGATGTTAAAATAAAGGTTCTCTTTGCATGTACAGGTTAATTACAAAATAGTTATCAGAGTATAACTACAAAATTATAAAATGCGTTTATCAATGTTAATCGGGGAAGAAGAAACCTCTGTTAAATTTGCTTTTCAATATTTTCGCTTCCCGACGGTAGCCACCACATGGTACGCAAACTTTTTTTCCTATTAATCAGTGAAAAGAAAGAAAAGTTTTATTTTCCTCTTCGCATATCTAAGAATGGCGACTAACAAGTAAAAGACCTTTTTCGGTTTCGAATATGAGAAATAGTCCTCTCTTGCTTCAGTGCAGCAAGCACTCCGTAAAAAAATAAGGAATAGATAAGAAGGGTCAAAGATAAGGAGGGTTTTGGAGACATTGGCAGTTGCGTAAAAGAAAACGAATTGTAACATAAAATGCTTCACAGGATGCAGCGGAAATTGTAAGAGAAAGTTCCGCACAGATTCCATTGTTTGGATAGGTTCTTGCCGTGAGTAATTGGGTTTGTGAGTACTGATTCGTAGTAATACGAGCAAGTTAAACTTACAAATTAAATTTATTTGCAAGATTTCAAAGGGGTTTTGGGATTCCTTTTTCCCATACAAAAGGGGAATTAACGTTACTTAATATCAACAATCGATACGGCTTCGAATAGCCCTTGTTGACGGCGAGGCCAGAGTCTGATAACTGAATGGAGAGCATTTAGTCTGAACTCTTTCTTCAGATTTTTTGGAGCTTATCTACTTCTCATTAGTGGTGACGTATAGCATAGTCGTAGCTGACAGCGTTGGCTATGAAGTAGTCGTTCTATCTCCAACAGTCCACAGATATCGACATAAGTGATTATTTACAACCAAATTGAAAGATTTTTTCTTTGCCTAATGCATCTGAAATCGTTCAGGATATAGCTACAACAGCAAATGAAACTGCTGGACAGTGTCAAGATCCGCCATCTCTCCATCTATGGGGATAATTGGACTACCATAGAGATACTGTTGCGTATAGAAAAGAAAACATATAGAACATCCCTAACTATTCAATATGAATTGAGATGTTTCCTTCTATGAGGTATTGCTTACCCTAATATTTATGCTCCTTTCTAAAATATAATGAGTTCAAACACGATGATCAAAATGTAATTGCCTTACATTCTGTATTCCTTGTTCGGAATTCAAGTTTATAAAAAAATATTTTCCCCACATTTTTAGTTCTTTTTTCCAAAATGTGGTAATTTTATCTGTCAGAAAAGATTGCATTTCAAATGAAGTTAAATGACTTAAAAAAATTCTCTAAAACCTAGATATTCAGACATGTTGCGAAATTGTCTTTCCCATCAAACCCTATCTCATGTCAGATGTTAATGTACTTCATGATTTTTTTCCACGAATCTAATTGTTTTTAATTATAATTCTTAAAACAGTATTAAGCTTTACAACAAACTGTGATGATTAATTTTCTTTTTCACATTGTCAAAGACAGAATTTATTACGATGAATGAATGATAGAAAATTTCGGAAAGATCATTTTAAGGTTTTATTACCAATAATAAAGATATTGAAACTTATTTTACAGAATAATTATATGATTTAATCACAACAATAACTGTTCATACCTTTAATAGTTAGTACTTAATCTTTGCTTTAATATTCTACCCTAATTTCTAGAAGAAAATTGTTATAAAATTTTCTTGGTGTTTCTATGAATAGGAAAAAATAAATTTTTATGAAAAGTTCGTTTTCAAGCATTAAAGAACCATTAAAATTATTGAAACAATATGCGAATAGATATCATTAGAGATTTAGTATCAGATATCAAACGAAAAATATATTATTAGTTCTGGAATAAAGTTATTTTCTGATTCTGAATATTAGTTTCGATTGAAATTTTGCATTTCAATTGCAAATAACATATAATCCATTTCAGATAACGAAATTGGACCAGCACTTCAAAACCAAGGCCTTTAAAACAACTGTAAAACAGTTTTAGAAAAACTATCTTCATAAAAAGAATCATTGAAAATATAAAGCAGATAGCATATTTTTCAGCTCACAACTAACTGCCATATTCAAATACTCCAATTTAGCTGTTTTGTTTATAAGTTGAAAATTTAAGTTTATATCACTTGAAAACAATCTCAAATGTTTAAATTATTAACATCATTTTCTAATTTCGAAATCAAAAATTATTAACTTTGATAGAATTCTCCTTTAAGACGGCAAAAGATCTTTTTTAAAAAATTGAAATAAATAAAAATAGTTCGCAAACACAACAAGAAGAATAGCAGCAATGATGGAGCCATAAAAAAAATTCCACAATTAATAATAAAATTATTCATCGAAGTATTTGATGACACCCTGATATCCAAACTAATTTAACGCTTATTTAAATATGTAGATGTGTCTCTGAACTATCCCACAGACTGACGAAAAAGAACCGGTATTGACCGGTTAATTTGAATATATTCCTTAACGCTTCACGTGTATATCCCGAACATAATATTTTAAGAGCTTCCTTAAATGAAAAGCAAACAATGAAGTTCCCGGAAATTCCAGAGAGGACAAACAGAGAATGTCAAGAAACGAAAATTTGTATTACAGAAATAGAAAATGTGCGCCCACTATTTTGTTTGTAGAGATGAAAGATTGTTTTAATTAGTTTCATTGATTTTATTTAAAGAACTTCTTTCAAAATAAAAGCTCGTTCGCAAGAAGATTTTTTTAAAAATCGAAATTTTACTTCTGCCATTGTTCTTATGTTCAGAATATTATTTATCAGCTTTTTAAAGGTATTAGTATGAAGAAATAATATATTCGGGCCTTTTTCTATCAAACGTTTTTGTGTGTATATTACAATTGAATTAAAATGTCCGATCGTGTATGCAAATTGAATTAACGATTTAAATGACTGTTTAATGCCTGACAAATTTACAAATATTAAGAATTTTATAAAAAAAAAATATTGTGTAGATTTTAAGAGAAAAGTTAACTGTCATTGTTTTTACTTTGAAAATGATGTGATATTCAATACATTTTTATTAAGCAAGTGTTTGTCTTGTAAGGATATAAATTCAAATCAAACAATATTTGCGGGTATTTTTTGGAATCTCTTAAAGGATGTTAAAAGGAAACAAATGATTTGTATTTTTATAAACAAAATGTACTTATTTTTTAATTAGTATTTTCCCTTATAATCTCTTTTCATACCGAGTTCACAATTTCCATTTACATATTAAGATAACAAACAAAATCGTCCGTTTTTAAAAGATGGATATTCGCGAAAATGCCCTTATATTAATATGAAGTTCAGAAAAACGAAGCAAGTTTTAATTTCACGAGCAAATTTTTTTATTGTTTAATCGTAATTTATTTTTTTGTGTGGCGCATAAAATTCCATGATTTTAGAATTCAGTTCCAAGACTAATTTATTCTTATTCAAATAATTTATAAGCTGATATCAAGCTCACCATTGCCTCAACTTCTTGAAAGAAACGGTAGCACGAGCCATTAACTACATTATTTTTGATTGTTTAACTTTAGTAGACTGGAAATGAAATTGAAGAAGAATCATTCATAAGAATATCCAATGGGTATGAACGAAATGGAGATGTTAAGCGACTTTGTGTACAGAGCGTAGTTGCCGAACTATAGCAGAAAATAGGGTGTTTAAAAACTCATGGGCAAAAATTTAAGGAGTGATAGAAAATATCTTAACAAGCAATTTTCACCATACTATGCATGAGCGGAGAGCAAGTGGTGAACCGCTAGACGGCGCTGTAATGGAAAGCATAAAGCGCGAGTTTTCTTACACATCATCATTTCTACCGTGGATTTCAGAAGGGATGGCGACGTACAGTAATCAGGAAAAGGCGGACACGCATTTTATATATGGTCTTGCGAATGGGAATGCTTTGAAAGCCGAAAGACTTCACAGGCAACAATTCCCGAGAAGACACGTGCCAAACCGAAAAAAAGTTTCAGTCTGTCTGTGTGAAACGGGATCCTTTGTCACTGGCATGCATGATACAGGGCATGGCAGGAGTGTGCGGACGCCACAAGTTGTAGAGGACATTCTGCAAAGAGTGGAAAATCGTCCGGATATTAGCACGAGAGAGGTTTCCCATGCCGTTAATGTGTCCCACTCGATTGTTTGGCGAGTACTACGGGACGAAGGATTACTACCCTACCATGTACAGAAAGTGCAAGCGTTGATACCTCCATAATATGCGCCACGTGTCGAGTTTGCACTCAAGTGGTTTTTGCAACATCGCGGTTTTTGCAACATCTAGCAGCACAGCCTGATTTTAGTGCACATGTGTTATTCACGGATGAAAGCACCTTTACTCGTGAAGACATTTCTAATACGCACAACCCTCATGTGTGGGCATCTAGCAATCCGTACGACACACGTCCTCGTGTGTATCAGAAGTGTTTCAGCGTAAATGTTTCGGCTGGAATTGTGGGTGACCATTTGATTGCCCCATACCTTCTGCCATTCCGATTGGACGGCAGAACATACTTCACATTTTTACAACAGGCATTGCCAGCGTTACTTCAACCTGTTGCAGCCAACATACAAGCACGTATGTGGTTCCAGCACGACGGAGCAAAATCCCATTTCAGCGTGCATGTGCGGAGCGTTTTAGACGCTAAATTCCCAAGGCGATGGATTGGTCGGGATGGGTCGCGCTTTTGTTCGATTGCGATTTCCAACACTCTAACGCCAGAAAAGCGTTAGAAAGAAAACACGAGAATTAGATATCAGCAGATACTTTTATTTTCGGTGTTCGAAATGCTCTCCGTCAGCTTCAATGCACATCTGGAATCTTTCTTGGATTTCTTACTGCACATTTTGTAGAAAATCAGATTCTTTTTTATAAAATCGCGACCAAGCAAATGCGCTTTTTCAACGTTTTGCTCTTAACATCATTTCGCACAAAGTGTCTTTTCGTACTAAGTCGAAGAAGCTCTACAATTGTGTTATTGACTTTTTCCCCGTAGCTTGTACCGCTTTCGAGATAAAAATGCTAACTCCGTTGTTTGCCACCAGGTGGCACTGTAACCGATCTCACCGTGTAGCGCATGGTCACTTTACTATACCTAGACACCAAGTTTGTGGCAATAGTTGTCGCCTCTCTCTAGTTAATGTGGGGTAGAAAGATTTTAGTGGGAAAAAAGCAGTTTACAGGTAAATCAGTAAACTTTTTTATTATAAAACTGCTGTCCAAAGAATTATTTTTTATATATGTACCAAAAATATTTTTATATTTTTATTTTTAGAGAACTTGTTTCTTATTTCTAGTATAGCAAACTAGATTCTTCACACTTTCAAAACCCGAAACAGTTTCAATAAAGAAGTCTTCATAAACAGAAATGTTTCTACGAAATTCAATTTAAGATTCTTAAAAATCAAACCGCGAATTTCATCATCGTGAAACCTCTGAAATTAATTTTCAGAAGTTTCTATAATATATTTATTGTATGTGTTGGCTTTTTGATTGACATTCATAATACTTCTTCTAAGACTAAACAAACATTTATTAGAACATTAAAACACAACTATTACTCTTCGTATCTGCGTACATTGTAACTTCGTTCAACCGTACTCGTACTCGTCTCTCAAAGTAGGTCAACATCTGACTGTTGCCACTCAGCTGATATCATACACTGTTATAACAATAAATAAGTTGAAGTCATGCTTTTCTCAGGCATAAATAATAAATATGCTTACATTCGACCATCCTGACTTTTGAATTGACCTCAATTGAACCAAATATTAGCTTACATTATAACAATATCACCACAAAAAGAAAATACATTCATAAAAGATAAAAAAAGTAAAATATAAAATTTAAAAAGTTCTATCTGTCAGACACAAATGCTCCATAACGCAGTGGTTTACTTGCAGTTCTTTTGGGTCTTTGCATTTCAGGTTCATCATCAGAAATTTCTCTAGAATAATCATCGTCTTCATTCCAGCTTCTCCAGACCTTTAACTGATTGATATGAGCTATTATAGCATAAGGTATCGTGATTGAGTTTTTGTTGACTCACATGTCGCCTTATGATTTCTTCTAACTACCACGATCTCTCCTTTACGGAACGATAATCTACTTGACTTCTTTTTATCGTCATATGCATTCGTTTTCACTAAAGAATCGTTGTTGCTTCTCTCAACATGCTTATTCTTTTCTTGGATTTGAAGAAGCAACGACTGTCGCTCTTTTTTAAAGTTCTTCATATCTCCTTGTAGAAGTCGTAGTTCATTCATTATCATTTTAAGATCATTCGCCAAATTGCCCATCATCTTCTGCTGGGAAGAGTCTATAATCTCCAAACTTTCACTCTCTAACTGAGCTGTTTCAAGACCTTTAAGACAGACTGGGTTTACTTTTTCATCAATTCGAAAGTTTCTGAATAGTTCATCTTCCCGGTATCCAATGTGAACTCTTTTTCCTATTTTTGCATAAGTAATATGGCCATGTCCGTCCCATGATAAGATCAACTGACTGCGCATCGTCAGGAACAACATATATGCTTATGCTTTCTCCCTTTACATTATCAACTTCAATATCGGCTTTAATTCTTCCAATAGACATTAAAGCAGGTATCTTTTGATTTCCAAATCCGTATATTTTATTGACTGCAGGTTCAAGTTTCAGTTTAAGTTTCTGAGCAACTGAAATCTTTAAGAGACCACATGAACTCCCTGCATCAATTAAAGCTTGCACGATATCACAATTATTAAGTTTTGCTTTCTTCAAATATGAATTACTCTCCTCTGAATTCTCGCCAACTCGTCTAACATATAAGCTTTTATCACTTGAATATTTACTTTCCTTGGCAACACAGTTTATAACTTTATGGCCTGTTTCATTACATTCTCGGCATATTAAAACTGATTTTGGCAGCAAACAGTTCCTTGCAATGTGCCCAAAATTAGGGCATTTGAAAAATTTTCGTTCACTGCTCTCATTATGTGCAACATCGTACAACTTTTCCTTTTAGTTGGTTGTAAAAGCTGAATCATCTTTAAAAGAGTTCTGCTTGTCGTAATGTCATTCTTTACGCGGTTGTTTACTCCTGAAATTTGAACTCAAGATATCATAGTCATCCAGTTTCACAACTAAATCATCTGGTGAATTCAGCTTAGACAAGCCATCTATAAAATTATCTTTTACTTCTTGAGACACTTTACGTTTAATCTCATCCGTTATAATAAGGTCGCTCAACTTTTCAAAACTATCTGCTTTAACTCCATTTACCCATTCATTAAAAAAACTTAATTCATAGGCAAAGTTTTTCCAGGTGCTTCCTTAATTCTTATTATACATAAAAATTTTGGCGAAATTTTTCCGGCATTAACTTATGCCGTTTTAATAATATGTTTCTAACTTCGTTATAATCGTTCGCAATCTCATCTGGTTCTCTAGCGATTAACTGCGCAACGTCATACGGCAATAAGCCAAGCAAATGCGTTACCCAAGTGTTTTATAATATTTCAGCTTCTTTGGCCAGACGTTCAAACATAATTAAATATGAACTTATATCGTTTTCGTCAGAATTAAATTTTTGCATCAAATGATGAATCACTAACTTTGGCTTAATTTGTGTATTGATTAGATTTTGATTGGCGACGGAATTTGGAAACCTACCTTCTGCTCCAAGACGTATTTTTGCAGCTCAAATTCCATTTCATCCTTTCTCTTCTGTTCCTCGTATTCTTCCTTTAGCTTCCGTTCCTCGTATTTTTGTTCTTTTCTTCTCCTACGTTCCGCCATTTGATTTCTTCTTGGTGTTTCCGTTCTGGAATCTCTTCTCGTCGTTCACGTTCCTCAATTTCTTAATTTCTTCGCTCATTTTCTTCTCTTTCTTTTCTTTCATTTATTATCGTATTCAACCATTCCTTGGCGCACCCTTCATCGTACTTTTTGCTTTCCAAAATTCATTTTTAAATCTTTCAACTTATGGCTGTCATCGACTTTATGTCCAATTTCCTCAGCCAATATTTTTAAGTCGCACTTACTTGCTACAATGAAAATAGACATTTTTGCACGTACTACACTTTTATTTATTTATTTTAACTTGCAAATTATGATTCACTATTGTAATTACAGAGGAGAGAATTATACAATTTCGTAACGTACTTTGAAATTCAAACTCCTTCCGTCTTATTTAATTGTCAATGAGATCTTCAGTCATAGGTATCTAATTTATTCCACTTCTCATTTCTGTTGGTTGTTTGATTGACATTCATAATACTTCTTCTAAGACTAAAAAGACATTTATTAGAACATTAAAACACAAGTATTACTCTTCGTATCTGCGTACATTGTAACTTCGTTCAACCGTACTCGTCTCTCAAAGTAGGTCAACATCTGACTGTTGCCACTCATCTGATATTATACACTGTTATAACAATAAATAAGTTGAAGTCATGCTTTTGTCAGGCATAAATATTAAATATGCTTATATATGATAAATATATTTATAAAATAATTTCATATATTTAAAATATTCCACAGAGTAAAAATTCTTGATTTTTTAAAGGTAATTATTTATTTATTTAAAGGAAAGTACACTACAGATAAAACTCCACTCACAGAGTGCAGACACAAAATGAATAATAATCACATATACTTGAATATATACTTATACATTACTTGAAAATGTCCAGACAGATACTTTTATATTACTTGATAAAGATTGGTAGAAAATGTCCTGACAGTTTTCTCCATTTAACTGATTCACAATTTATTTTGAATTTAGATCGAATCAATTTTGAATGTGTATTTTAATTGACTGTAATGTTAATAAAACTTGGAAGTTTAAATTCTTTGGATGGTAAAAAGTGAATTTCTTGTACTTTCATGTCGAAATAAAAGGGGTTCCTTTCTGAAAACTTCTCAAAATGTCATTATATTTCTGAATCAAAAACAATTTATTTCATTTTATTATCCCTCGGCATCGTTTATAACGAAATATACTTTTTAAAAAAATAAAATTAATAAAAGAAATATCAGAAAGTTCATTCCACGCAAGAAATGAAAACTGATTCATAATTTCGTTGCGAAGCTCTCAGGCGGCGTAATAAATTGTTCTTGAAAGACATAGAAAGGGAGAATGCCACTTTTAATGGTTTTTCTTGACATACCAAAATTTAAATGAAATATATCCTGGTATTTTTAGAAAAAAATATGTATCACTTGGAAACATGCATACTAGTCCATTTCTTGAATATTTTTAGGTTGTCTCAAAAGGGCAGAATTCCTATCTTAAATTATAAGTACATATATACATTTATTTCACTTTATAAACTGAGTTTCTAGGTGCTAGAGAGCAAAAATAAATTTAATTAAACGTTTGTAGGAACATTTTTCCTTTTGCTTTTGGGTTCTAAAGTAGTAACATATTAAAAAATATAAGGTGTGAAAATAATTACAACAATTATAAAAGTAACTAATGACTAATTCAGGACTGTTAATTATACGTAAGGCAGATATGAAACCCCATTGTATTTTCATTTTCAGACTATTTTTATCTGTTTTTCAAAGAAATTTTTCATATTCAATCATGTAATACATTTAAATATTTTAGGGTTTTAATTAGCTGAATATTATCGAGCTCTTATTCATCTACATTTTATATTTTACATCTAGCCGAAATGTAAAACGCAGAAATACATAATGAGAAAAAATATTTGCCTAAATCTCAATTAACTGAATTTTATTTTTTCTTCTTAAATTCCATTCAACAATGATTACGTTAAAAATTCTATCCTTCCTTCACCATTTTTAAATTTTTTGGCTAAATGGTACCAATTTTGAACTAAAAAAATTCTTCCATCTTCATCCTCTTAAATTTAAAATTGTTCCTAGGGTCAGATTTGTAATTTTTAAAATTAAATTTTATCACTTACTATTGATTCCCTTTCACTTGCGGTTAATCGCAGTATTTTACCAAGGAATATAAGGAAATTACATTACTTATGATGATACCAAATAAGGCTTTCGAGCTCTTTTAAAGTTATTTAATAATATTTATTTATAAAATAAAGCAAAAAATGTAGCTGGCAGGTAAATCAGTCATCTTTTTTATTTGAGAACTTCTTGACACAGAATTATTCTTTTATATACGAAGCAAAAATATTATTATTTTTATTTTTAGATAATTTTTTTCTTATTTCTATTATAGCAAACTAGATTCTTCACGCTTTAAGAAACCAAAAAAGTTTCAATAAAGAAGCGTTCAAAAACAGAGATGTTTCTCTGAAATTCAATTCAAGTTACCTAAAAATCAAACCGCAAATTTCGTCATCGTGAAAACTCTGAAAATAATTTTGAAAAGTTTAAATGATATATTTATCTTTGTATGATAAATATATTTGTAAACTAGTTTAAGATATTTAAAATATTCCAGAAAGTAAATTTTTTTTACATATTAATTGTCATAAATGACAATTATTTATTTATTTACTTATTTAAAGAAAAGTACACTACAGAAAAATTTCCAGTTATAGAGAGCAGACACAAAATGAATAATAACCACATAAAGAACAAAAGCTGTAATCAGCTCATCTTAAAAATATTAGAAAATTAAAAGTTGAAAAAAAGTATTAGAAAATTAAAAGTTGTATACAGAGAATATAAAAGTTCAAAAAATTCACCATAAAACATATTAGGAACACATACAAACAATCACAAGAAAATTAAAAGACAAATTAGGATTGTAAAAATTGTATACTTTCATATATAGAAAGAGGTATAAGTTTGATAACTTCTAAACAACTATTTTGGAAATTTTTAACCTGACAGCTATACTCGTATTTCTGCTGGTAATACGCGCTAGGTTATTTTTATATTATCCTAATAGTAACATAAGAATACTTAGTTAGATTATTATAATCTACAAGAATTTTTTAAAACTCAGTATTCTTATAGATGAACGTATATGCTTCAACATATCATTTGTCGGAATTTTTATATTTAGATTAAATAAAAAAAATTTTGAAGTTACAGTCTTTCTGATTATACATTTTTGTGGCATTTTTGGTATTTATGAAATATTAAACAGAATCTATGTAGACAAATTCAGAAATTTCTAGATGGCTTTCTAGGCGTGGCAAATAATCTTTCAATCGGAAAAAAAATCATCTTCTGAACTCAATTACAGAATAATCGTTCACTATTTCTCATAAACGGTTTCATTTTATGAATAATCCGAAAAAAGGGAGGTAATAATATTTTATGAAACTTCTTTCTTCAGAAATTTTTAGAATTTATTCACCTTAATATAAGAAATCGCCGATCTCTCTACCAATTATCTTTCAGTTTTTTGTCATAATTATGAATTTTAAATTTATTCATACGGAAGGAAAAAAAAGCATTTTCAAAGAAGGAATGAGTAGATATCTGTGTAACATGCAATACTTTATAAAATATTATATTTCAGTGAATTCCTAATTCCATTCTGCGTATGCATTTTCAAAAAAATCCACTTTCAGATTCCCGTATTGTGAAACGATGTATTGTTTTAAAAGAAATTTATTTCATATTAATCTTTTGGCAAGACGGGTTTATTCACCTAATGACTTCAATAATGCTTTTGAATTGGAAGTATTTGGATTAAAAGTAACTAATTTTTGTCATTTTAACAAACCATATAGATTTTGAAAAGTAAGATATTTTCAGTTCTTAAATTATTTTCGATTTATGTTCGAAAACAGTAGACTTATGTTCGAAAAGAATAGATTTATGTTCGAAAAGAATTTATTTATATTAGAAAAGAATAGATCTATGTTCGAAAAGAATAGATTTATGTTCGGAAGAGAATAGATTTATGTTCGAAAAGAATCGATTTATGTTTCGTTTTCATGGACATTACATCACTTAATGCACATTGGTGTTGAAAGTATGCTTTCTACAAACTCTAATTTTGCATTATGTTACTTAAATATCTTGAATAAGAAAGTAAGTATAAAATGGTGTTACTAATAATAAGTAGGGTCTGCATTAAAAGAAACAAGAAAATAGTTATAAATATAATGTTTATCGTAATTATTAAGACGGTTAGACAGTAAATATACAATTATAGATTTGCCGATTACTTGCATTTTAAAATGCAGATGAGTTTTTAAGCAATATTAACTCTCCCACTTTCGAAATGTTGCTTTATAACTTATAGTCACGTTTCGTATTATTTAAACTTTAATTTCCATGTTTAGGACTAATTTGCTAATTAATAAATCTTGAAATATTTTTAATTTTCATTTTAAGTTATATTTTCAATATTTCACCTACGGCCTATTGTCTCTAAAGAAAATTGATAAGCGTTCTTTATTTTTTAAATAACTCCAAGTTGACATAAGAGCTTCTGCATGATAAACAATTGTCACATAATAAAATCATCATTTCAAATGTTAGCACTACTTATAATATGAAAAAAATGCTTTTTGGAATTTGACTAAATAAAATTACATATGAATTATTGAAATTCATAAAAATTCTTAGCACTTTTATCACATGATTTTACAATTCTTTCAATGTGTTCCTCATAAAGAGATAATGCTGGAAAATGCAGTCAAAAATATATTATTTAAATATTTTTATTTGTGATTCATTATAATTTCGCACATTCATATTTATATAAATGTTCTTTAACTTCAAAAAGGAAGGCAGCATCTTCAATACTGATTCGAAATAAGAATAGAAATTCTTCTAAGCATGAGCAATTTTAAATATAAGAAAGATGAAGGAAAAACTATATTATTACTGTAACGCATTGATAATTCATAAAAAAAGTTAATTCTGCTTATGAATTCAATTTACGCCATGGTTACAATATTTATAGGACTATGAATAAATCAGAATTCAAATTTTAGTAATTGAAAAATAGTTACGCTTTCCCGTGGTTAGATTTTTGTTCTGATTCTTCAAGAAGAATTCTATATGCTGTTTGAAAGATGCTCAGATTTCTAGCATTAAGATTTATCGTAGTTACTTTTGATATATGATCATAAATTATAGAATTCAAACCAAAATTTATTGAAATATACATTTCATATCACGATGAATTTCATAATCACTTGACGAAGATTCTCACTCTTCAGTTCTTGAAATTTATAAGGCTTATTTTTTATTAAGGGGACACAGGACTCTGAAACCTCGGAAAAATGGGGGAAACTTTCAAATTCGGTACATTATATCTCTGAAAATTGCAATTCACAAATTAACTTTTTTTTCTAGAAACATATCTGTTCTTTCACTTATAGTACACACATTTGCAAACCTTTATATTGGCATGTATTTATTTGAGAGAATAATAAATATGGGTATAATTTTTGGTGAAAAATGAGATAGTCACTTGGCGCGCAATGATTATGGATAAAATATTTGTATAAACACAATATTGTGGGTATCTAATTAATCCAAACAGTGTGTTTAAGAAACTTAACCTCAATTTATCAACATTTAAATTTAATTTCTATTTTATATACTAATTAAAGATAAAAATGTTAAAAATTGCTGAAATTTCAACATTTCTATCCCCCCTAAAAAACTTATTTGCAGAAAATATGTACAAAAATGTGGTTCCATTTGTGTAACACATCACAATACACATTCGGTAAAAATTTTATGCGAAAATATTCAATAGTTCTTGAGATATCGTGCGTGCATATCAAAAAAACACATTTTGATATATAGCTCTTTAAATGTATGAACATATTCAATGTTTACGTTGAATAGCTGATACATTTTCCTTCATAACTTTCATAATCATGGGAATTTTTTAACTCGGATTATTTTAAATTGTTTAGAAAAGACAGGGGTGTAATATATATTTTATTTCATAAAATGGAAAGTTTCCGAGGTTTAACAGTCGTATGTTCCCTTAAGAGAAACATGCTTATAATAAAAACATGCTGATTCAATAGCAAATGGTGCTCAAGAAACCTTTGGAATTTAAAAATAATATATTTCTCGAGTAATATTTTTTTTCCACTGCGAACATTTTGTAAATTGTTTTATCATTACTTTTTTTCATAATTTAGAGAAAATTGTATTAAATTTTACTTGAAAGTAAAGAAAAAAATAAATCAAAATTGTTTTTCTTAATAAACACCCAATTAAGAGTTTTGATTAATATTAATAACAATAAGTTTATATTCAAGATGAACTCAAAAAAGAGCCATCCAATAAACTTCAAAGAATATAATAGACGGCCATGGAAATTTTATGACTAAGTTTTATGAATAATTGACTATAATCGAAAAAGTAGTTTTCTGGAAAATCAAGCATTAACCCTCTGAGTGGTTCGGTCTTCTTTCTAAAGCGATTCGAAAAGCGAACGTCTGCAGAACCTTTATCTGTTTTAAAAGTGTCTTCCTCCCAACAGAAGATTTTCCCAAAAGCGCAGCAGATCAAGTCTCTTCCCCCCCTCTAAACTGAGGACAATCAGCAACCCGTCGGAGGGGCGGGCTAACCGCAAGAATCCGTTCTATTCAGCTTTGAACCTATTCAAACTAGGTTTTACTGCTTTTGGAAATTTCACCTGTCGTGTGACAAAATTACACTTCATGTCTTCGAGATGCCTCATTCTGCCCGTGTCCATAACACCAGATGACAAAAATAAACACCGTTAGACTAGACAAATGCCAGACCGTTGGGCCAAAAAAATGAAGGCTATATTACTTATTTTTCATGTTGTGAGTTTCTAAAAATATGAACATCATCGAAGTTGCATGAAAGTTGATATTCTTTAGATGTCTGTGACTTCAATTTATTTGATGTTTATTAATAGTTGTATTTTAGATATTGGCTGTACTTCATATCATTAGTCTTCTTTTTATTCTTGACTTCAATTTATTTTCAGTCTACACGTCAGCATATTAGTCTACGAATGTAAAAATTATTTTCTTAATTTTAAGGATCAACAACAATGCCATTTATATATATTTTACTAATCTCTGATGGCACTATAAAACTTTTCATAGTGTTTCTTGATTTAGTATTCGATAAATGTAAAAAATTTAGAGCCGATCACAAATATAAACGGAGCTTAACTGGCTAAATCCGTTTTGTATGCACATAAACATTTATTATATAGATAGTCACATAATAATCTATATTCCAAAATAGCCAGTAATAATTAATACATATGAAGGATTATAAATAACCTTCTTAACCCCTGAATAGTGTTTTAAATAAAACAATATACTACAAGCCTTTTGTACTGAAACTTGTTATATATGCTTTTTAAGAGGGCGAGTTAATAATCCTCAAACTAAAGATTACATTTCGAAAACCAATGCACTAAATCTTGGAAGAAATAGCTTATTCATATGCCTTTATTTAGTACGCAAGAGATTATCTTCTATTATAATAAACGTAAATTTAATTCACCTGAAATTTGAAACTTTGATACTATAGTCCAAGTACTAGAGCATGCAGTCGCGAATTTTTCAAAATTAAATCTAATTCTTTATTTATAATTTTTTTATCGAAAAGTAATGGCATATTGAGTTTCAGGGGCATTAGAGGTTTCTTTACCCGATTGAAACGAAAATTGGACAATTAGGGTTAAAAGATCACATACCAAATTTCATTTATCTAAGTCGTTGCGTTTGGGAATTATAGTGTTCACAAGCATGCGATTACAGAAACCTACAGACAGTCAACGTTTCGAGGGATTTCATCCAAAATTTAATACGGACCTGCATTCCTAATTTTTGAAACTGTGCACCAAATTTTATCTATCTAGCTATTTAAGTTTTTGAGTTATCGTGTTAATATGAACCCTAACAGACAAATTTCCCGTTTACGGACTTTATCCAAAAATTGATTGAAATATACTAATTTTGTATAAAGTCCATACACCAGATTTCGTCTTTCTAGCTTTAACCGTTTTTGAGTTACCATGTTCACAAATAAAATTCCGAAATTGTGTTTTTCGGACTCAGGGAGGTCTAAAACGTGGAGATTAATCAAAATCTCGTGTTGAAATTTACGACCGACGATTATAATACTTTCTCTTTGTATTATACTTCGTTTACTAGAAAGTAAAATCGATCAAACTTTTTTTTTCTATCAATTTTACGAAAATGCGCTAGCTACGAAATAAGAAAAATATTGAATTTTTTTTTCTACAGACAATTTTTTGCAAACTTGGCAAAATCAAAGAATAAGGAGAAAAATCTAACACCTATTCGAAATTATTCAGGTGCCTTTTCACAATTTATAGATGTCTTGGACGTTGTCGGTGTGGTATTCAAAAATATTTGTGGGCCTTTTCATACCAAATATAAAGGAAATTTAACTAACATAAAACTGACACTTTACTCTTTTTATAAAAAAATAAAATTATAGATCTAATTCAAATACATCATACAACTTGGAAAATAAATAACAGTCTCATTATTATCCATTACAGTTCAGAATGAAAATAAAAACGTATATATAAATCAGAATTTTATTTAAAAAATTATACTTTACAAATTACAGCACACACACAAGATATTGCTATAAAACACATGATCTGGCATGTGACAGTAATATTTTGAAATAATCCAAAGCCAGAGACTGCTATTATTACTGGAAGAACAGTCTTCAAAGTTGTTATTAGTGGATCTGGATGTATCAAAGGTTTCTAACATATATTAGTGGATTTCTTCTCTCAGAGCATTAATGAAAATTTAACTTGCAGTTGGCATGGCATTTACCGAAAGCAATTCAATTTAGCTATATAGATTTAATCATTTATAGAAGAATGCTTAATAACACATCAGGAAAAAAATTGTGCTTCAAGGAACTAATGCGCAAATACAGTATTCGTATAATATTTTCTGAGAAATATTTTTGTCTTCTTTTATTTTAAGCAAGAAATAAAAATTTTCAGTGATTAGTGAAATAAACGTAAGAGAGTTAGGCTGCAGATATTATCAGTCTCATAATAAGATTATTAAAAGTCTGATAAGATCACACACCCAAACATTAAATTTAGACGAGAACGTTTTCATCTAAACTATATTTCCCCCTGCCTTTAACAAAAAGAAAATATTTTACAATGTAAAAAATAAAATTTTCTTCCACTTTCTTTAACTTTTATTTCCATGTACGATATTTTTAAGTTCAGAAAGACCTAAAAATAAATTTCCGACTAATAATTATTTAATGAAATAATAATTATTTTTCGGAATGAATTTTTTCATTGTAATTTTTATGAATTTAAAAGATATTTTTCTAAATAGTATAATAATGAAGTTAAAATCTGTTCTAGTCTAAGAATATTACACTTAAACCTGAAAATTAATTTTTTTAATAAAAATCTAATCTATATAATGAAATAATCATTGTAAAACTGAAATTTTCGATTTGATCTGAAAGATAAAACAATAAAAATAATGAATCATTTTCATATACCTTAAAATTTGCTCTATTTTTTGACAAAAATTTAATTTTACTCTATTTTTATAAAGGATAAATGAGTAGATGGAGATTATTAATATGAAAGAAGTTTACATTCATATCATAAAACTAGTTGAACGTGGATAAAATGTGTTGATTCAAGAACACTGTTCAAGTATATATAAATAGCAGATTTTCTTAGCAACCCCCTAGGCTTTCAATTTTTTTATGCTTGAATGCGGTATTGGAACAAAATCTATTTTACTTAAACCACAATATCTATTTTACGTAACCATTCGATATGGATCTTTAAAGCATTGAGGCATTGAAAAAAAATCTTATATGACATAAATTGTATTTAAAAAATAGCACTTGAAACATAATACAGCATCAAACCAGGCTGACATTAAACCGAACTAATCCGAAATTGCGATTCCAAATTCCGACACACACAATGCAAAAAAAAAAAATCCGACACTGCAATTCTTCCGAAAACATAATCTCAATGCAAACAGCATTAAAATTCCCTACACCACAGGGGAGAGTGGGGTTTCGGATCCTGTGCCATCTCCAATTTCCAGTAAGTACATCCTTATCAATCAAGATGTCAAACCAAGAAAGGGGGGGGTAAGAAATTCGGAAAAGTACGTGTGTTACACTTTAGAGACAGTTCACAATGAACGTAAAATTCAGTGCAAACCGATTTCGGGGTGTTTTCGACCACACGTTGAATGCGTGTTTAACGCTTTTGGGGTTGTCCAAGGTCAACGTAGAAATACGTGTGAAACACTCAGAGGGTTAATTTTTTAATAACATAATCCATAGAAACTAAACCTGATGTCTAGAAGAAAGCAATTTTTTCCTCACATTAAAGGAGACAATAAGATAACAAGGAAATTTATACAACATAGATAAATGGGTAGCCTTAATAAGTGATGTATTCTCAAAATAAGAAGTGACGGGACGCTCTTACCTGGGTTACAAAAATCGTGCTCTTTTAAGAACGTTTTTGCAATTTTTTGTTATTTATTTCTCGTAAGAAAATCAGTGACTGAACAGCGTGCAAATGCGTTCCAACTCCACAACATTCCTGGCCTTTTTGCCCATTTAACATTAGGGCTGACTTTAATTGATTAACATTTGCCGTATTCTTGCCCTCAAAGAGATGAAGAGTTACCGACGGGAGTGCATTTGGCAATAACAGACGTCTTCACGACATTATTTAGAACCTAGAGAAGATCTAAAATTACATCTACGCCAAAGCCATATAACTCCTCTACACAAAGCATTCCCTCTCTAAGCTTAGCCATTAAAAACAAACAACTGGCATAGAGACCAGCGATAGATTATCTTTTCCTCATAAAGCCTCACTTGGGGCACGTGTGTCAACTCATTTTATTGCGATGGCACCCATCGTGTGGCTGAGTTAGTGCCGTTTGATGGGTGGCCTGCTCTCCGTCAAGGTCCACAACTGCGTGGCCATAAAGATGGATATCAGCAAAGATGGGATGGTGAAGATAGGCACTTTGAGAAGGGTACCATTGGAAAGGCGGCGAAAAAAGTGCTGAGACGACGATAAGTGTGTGAATATTTTGTTAAGTGCTCTGATCTTAAATGCTTTGTTTCAGAGAAAGCTTAGAAATTAACGCATCCAGAAACATTTTTTTTTCATATGAAAGTAATCAGTAAAATTGGCTTTCGTTTGGTTATGAAGTGATGAAAAGTTCTGGTTTTGAGATTTCGTGCTTAAAATAATTTTTTAACATTTATAGATTTCGCTGTTAATTATCAAGCAGTGGTCACATAAAAAGTGTATTTTTATGTGACTTGATTTAGATGTTTTTTGATTTAAATCTCAAGAAAAGAGGACTTTATATATTTCCAAATTCCAAAAAGATTCTACTTAGAATATTATTAAGTATGACTAACTGAAAAATCATTTGAACTTTTGAGCTGATTTTTAAATGCTCTTTATTTATCATAAAAATTATATCAAGCAATTGATTAATAGATGTGAATAGATGTCCTAGAAAAGCAAAATCGTCTTTTATCCTTTCGCACCCAATATAGTGAAATCCATTAATGTCCTTCATTTAAATCATTTGGAAATCGGTATGTGTTAATCCGACACTTAGGAAGACGCAGAACGTCCTTTATTAATCAAGTTTCCGATATCGAAATTATGATAAGGTTTCATTTAAAGGATACTCTACTTTTCAACTTAAGAAACTTTGGAGATAAAAATTGATAGAAAAAAAATCTTTGACAAAAAACTCCATATTGAAAAATCCAACTTACATTTTGAAATAAGTTCAAATTTCATGTATTAAAATTTTTTTCATTATTCAAAAGTTCTTAATTCTATGTTATGAAATTGATACACTGAGAGTAAAGGAAAATTTCATGTCCTTAAAAGATTTTTTACTTTTTTTTATAAAAATCTATTAAAATATATACGTACATAATATTTCAACTTTACATTAATATTTCATACTCGCCCATTTATCAAAATTAAATGCGGTATTTTGGATATTCTCAGCAGTTTATATTTAAGTGATTCAACTGAATTACGAACAATCATTATTATGCTGGTCTTCAAAGGCGGATAGCTATTAATATATTATATCATTGCTGTAACACAAACATGTACCATATGTTTTTTTAAAATTAAGTTTTTTATTTATTCAATATGTTCATCGATTAATAACAGGACAGTGTATTTAAATAACATGCACATTTTCTAAAATATAGTGTAAATGTTTAATTTTGGTTACTTACACCTTCGGTAAATTTATGAATTTATTGACGCCCTTCTTATAGGAATTAATTTATAGAATCAACAAATGTCAGTTCTTGTCACAATTAGATGAATATCGATTTTTCTTTCTTGCTAAAGTTTTAAGGATAGAAGTCCTATAGCTTTGGAGAGGTACTTCAGGTACTCATAGGTTTTCATAGCATTTCAAAAACAAGTAGATTTTCATATACAAGGATACCTTCTCATTATTGGTATCTCAATAGGTAAATGATGTAGCATAACCTTAAAATTATTTTCATTAAATAATTGGATGCTAAATATTACATATAAAATAAATAATACTTGATCAAGAAAGTTAGAAGCCTATTTGCATTTGAATCGATTGATTAGATAAATGTTTAATTATTATTATTTATTAATGATTAATTAATAATGATTTATTAATGATTTATTAATAATGATTTATTAATGATTTATTAATTAATAATTATTTATTAATTATTCATTATGTATTATTATTAACAATTATCGATTTATTTGAATAATAATTAAAAATTTGATTTAAAAATTTAAAAGTAGTATATAAATATTGGAGACCTTTGACAGACTCTCTCATGAGAGAAGTAAGACTATTAAAACATCAGGATTGTAAAAAAGTTTTCTTATAGGTAAAGTCAGTTTTCTCTATTCACGTTAAGAAATAATAACACCAGGAGAATACAGGTAATGCAAAGCATAAAAAATTAATATTACAATATTGAAGAAATGAAACAGATATAGTGTAAGGTTAAACTAGTTCTTCCTTTCGAGAAGCCTAATGAAAATTTTACTGTAATTTTAAAAGCTAAATACGATATAAATATTGCATATATTACGATAAAAGATCTTCAGATTTTTCGTCAAGTAAACCGCAGAATAAATACATTGCAATCCTGGACAAAGAAAAATGCACTACACTTTGATTAATGTATTCAAAATTAGTATTCTGAAGCGCATTACAGTTATAAGAACAAAAACAAGTTTTTGTGTGTAATAGGAGAAAATAGTTAAAAAAAAAATCAAAAATTTTTAGCTTTATTATACGAATTCCATCCATTTTTAAAAGTAATCAATTTAGACGAAACGTATTATTTTTTTCTGTTTGCATTTTTAACCCTTTGCGGACAGGTGACTTTTTAGAACACTCAGATGAGGATGGCACGCTTTATGCACCATCCTGCTTCTTCCAATTCTACCCTTACTTAAGTATACACAACTAAATTTTGCTTGGTATAATAAGATTAGAGATTGAATGGATGGATGATACAAACATTTGTGTTCGAGTTTAAGTCCCTATATTTTTCGTGAACTGGATTTTCCTCCTCATCAATTTTGGAATCGGTTTCGTGGTGGCTGTACTCAGTCATC
The DNA here is from genome assembly GCA_013235015.1 of Araneus ventricosus. NCBI lineage: Eukaryota > Metazoa > Arthropoda > Arachnida > Araneae > Araneidae > Araneus > Araneus ventricosus. The sequence continues at coordinate 176,355 of BGPR01002320.1, forward strand.
TCTCCCATCGTGATTTAATGCATCTGATTCGTCTTCATATGGTATTTTCTTGCTTAATTCTTCCAAAACAGTCGAATATTGCTCAGCAGTGATAACTTTCCACCTTTTCGTGATAGCCAGTTTGTGCTATAGAGTGTGTTTCATGCACTTTCAACCTCTATGAGACCTAACTGACTGATTCATTGTCAATGGAAACAATCGGAGTAAGTAGGGGGAATATTAATACGAGGTTGGAGGGAAGGCGAGCTTTCCACATTCGATATTTTTTAATTCAGCTTAAAAATTGGAGTGGATTAAAAAATTAGAGTGGGGTTATGGTATTTAAAAAAATAGACTTTTTCAGTGTAAGAATATTTTGTATGCCACAAGATCCAGAGACATTTCAATTCGTATCTAGAATATTCTATGGAGAAATCCTAATTAATTACCTTAATTAATTGAAGTGGGTCAGTGGGTACATACCCACTGACACACTCTATACACTGTAACTGTTCTAAAGGGTTAAACTCCTTTAGATAGCAATATGTTTTATTTGTTTCACAACCACGCATTTTTTTAGGAGTTCATTGATTGTGTTTAATGCATGTATGGTATTTAAAAAATAGACAGTTTCAGAGTAAGAATATTTCTTATGCCACAAGATCCAGAGATATTTCATTTTGTATTTAGAATACTGTATGGAGAAATTCTAAAAGAGACTTTGCCACATCCTCTCCTTTAGACAAAAATAAATGAAAAATTTAATATATCCATGAATAAACTCCGTAGCTTTTATTCGGGTTTATTTCTTTTGATGTGTATACAATTTTAATTAATTATTTATTTTTTTACATTTCTTATTTCTTTTAAATTTTTAAAGGTATTACAAATGGAACCCATTTGAAAAATATGAAGGATGTGAAATACTTTGTGGAACTAAGAATGGAGCTGAAATTTGCCAAAAAGGAAAAGTAGAGGAAAGAAAAGTGTAACAAGTTTGGCCAGAACAAAATGCGAACAAAATTTTGAATGAATGCTTGCAGAAAAATGTATCACAAAAAGAAATAAGACAAGTTGCAAGAAAGAGGAATTCAAGAGAAAAGTTGTAAGATAAAGAATCGAATGAAGTGAAAATATGTGACATGCTACAGTGACACCTGTAACGGAAATGTAAATTTTATATTTTGACAGAATTTCATTTCATATCTACCTACATTTTATGATGAGAAATGCTCACGTATTCGATGTTTAGGAATACAGAACCAGCAAACAAATTTAAATGAAAATTTTTTTATCTCCTTTTTTCATAGATTATAAATTGCTTTTAAACAGCTTGTACTGAATGAATGTCAAAATGCGAATTCTGAAATGCTGAAAATAAAATTTGCTCCTTTTCGGTTTACATTCAAAGTATTTTATTCCCTCTTTTAAAAATAAAAATGTATTCTATGCTTTTAGGTACAAGTTTCTTTCAAATCGAAATGTAGTATATTTATTCAGAAAATGATTCCAAAAAGAAGAGGCAAACATTTTGGAAATAAGCTTTACATTTCTGCGTTTTCGGAATCTATGTAATGGAAAATTGCAATGTCGTTTCTTACAATACCTTCTACACAAATCCTATTTGCTTCAAAACTGATGTTTTTATATTATTGATGCCCAGAAATGCCTGGAAAATGTCACTGATATTTGATAACTAAAAACATCATATTCAATCAAAATATGTATTTTTAATCATATTTGAAACATCATCCGTTTATACCATGAGCTAAACATATAAAAAATTGTAACATAAATTTGTTTAACTGAAATTCGATTTTTTAAAGAAAAATCTTTTATTTTGCCAATTGATTGTGCAAAATAATTCAAGAAAGGCAGAAATCATATTTTCTTATATCCCACTTTCTTTAGTATTAATCTTAAGCTTTAATTATTTTTTATGTTTGGCATTTTTTCCCCTTCAAAGGGAAGATTAACTAGTTTCATCAACGGCTCTGCCTATTCATCTGTTCCAATATTTCATGTTTTCATTCCTAGAATTTTATAAAGGCATTACCAGCTGGTCGCCAAAGGCGGCTAGTAAGTCAATAAATGGCTGCTTTCAGTATTCATTATTCTTCAGTTCGTTATACTATTTAGTATAATATAAATTTATTTTCAATTCTAATTAGTTCTTTTAGAAAATATTTCGTCTGCTAGCTATGTGCCATGTTGTTTCATCATTTGTTCTTAATGATGCTATTCATCTAGCTTCTAGTTACTAGCCCAATCGTTCCTAGTCGCTTCGCTACCAGCAATATGAATGACTATAGAATTTATTATCAAATAGATTTGACTCTGTTCAATCAATTTATTTTTTCGTAGAAATGAAACTTGATGTTAATATTTGAAAATGAAAAGAATATGTAATGAAGTTCATGAACAAAAGTTTTGAAAAACATCTTCAATCATTTGTAAGAAATTTAAAGTAAGCTTACTTAGTTAAAGAAATTCCATGATAGGTAAATATATATGTTACGAGATCAGAAACCTTTCTTAAACTTTCAGATATTCCTATCGGTTGTAGATGTTTCCTTCCTTTCAACTCGTATGCCATAAAATTTTTTAACGTACTTTATAAAATTCATCTTAGTGACTTTCAGGCTAATGAAGAATCTCCGATGAATAAAGTTGAATTTTTCAACAAAATTTTGGGATTAATTCTATTTCTGCCAGTCTAAAAGTGCGATCATTTATAAAAAAAATAATTGTAAAAAAACATCAAGCAGTTCTTTCATTTTGGATTTGATATCAAAGATATTATAACATAGTAGCTGCCAACCCAGCGTTGATCGAGATCTTTATCTTTTCATGTGTTCACCTAAACCTTTTTCAACAAATATTGTGAATAACTTTCTGCAACAAACGTAAATCTCCATTGAATCATTTCTTGTTGAATGAAAACTTTCAAATCTAGAGTTTTCATTACCTTATAATTGTATGGTTTGATTGAAAACGCGAGAAGTTTGGAAAAAAATATTTATTTCAAACAATATACTGTATGATAACGAATACAAATTTACACTTAAAAATTATACAATACAAAATTTTCGTGGTGCTGCTGATTAACAGTATAAACTTTAAAAAATATTTAGAACAAGCAAAATATTAATATTAGTATATGCTACGCAATAAAACATTGAAAGACAAAATATGTAAAGAGAGAAAAAATACAAGAAAACGATTTTTTTATAAATATATCTATACATATATAACGATATGTTTGTATGCCTGAACGTGTGTGTGTGAGCGCGAGTGTGAGGGTGCGATGTGCAGACGAATTTACCGCACTTACAGCCATGAAATTTGGCACACAGGTAGTGTGTAATGTTGACTGAATGCACCTCGAAGCCGGAATTTTAAAAGTCAATCTATAAAAAAATTTTATTTAATGTTTTGTGTTGCATTGAATAATTGTCGGTACATATTTCCCCATAGTATCGTTTCTGATAATTGTAGAAAGAAATTGATACTCCATCAGATGAAAAAAACAATTTTCGTTCTAATGAAATTAGTTTTGAACTTTTAACGTAATTCTCTAAATTTTGCGTAATTTTTAAATAATAGTCAATTTTTCCTAGAATTTTTCTTTCTGAATTCTGAATTTATTGCATCCGACGTTATAACAACGCTATCATTTTCAATTTTTTACAGGTAATAACATGAATATTTCTCCCTGATTTAAAACAAGATCGGTTAACATACCTTTCTTGGTTGGTCAGTAATTAATTTTTTCCTTGATGGGGTTAGATAAATTTTTTGAAAGAAGAACCATAGAAAATATGCCAGTTTCGTCCTTTCTACTTACGTCATCTAGCGGAAAAAAGTAGGGCAAGAGCAGGGAAATGATTTATGACGTCAGCTCTGATTTATTCGCTGCTTGTTTTTCGCTCGGAATATTTTGAAATCATTCCTTTGAATGCAGTGATGTAGTCGTAAATTAAATAGCGCCGAAACATTCTGACCTGGGTGATATTGCTGAGGAGTAGGGGCACAATGGAGAGGGTGTTGGCGCTTTTCAAATGAGAATTGGCATTTTGGGAATAGATGGTTGCCAGAATATGTCAGCACGCCAATGAGCACTACTACGTTCTCACTTTTTGGCTCTCTTCTCTTGAAACATGCATATAGTTGTGTGTGAGATGGTGAAATTAAATGTTGTGTTCCTGAAGAAGGGTTCTGCTTTAATTTTCTAATCAAAGACACAATACATAAACGCATTCTACTCCACTGCTCACTGAGTTTGGACGGAAACATTGGTCAGACTCATTGGAGTTAAATCATACGTTGTCTATAGATATAGCATTCTTTGTTAAGAAATAATTTCGTTCCGAAGCAGCCCTTGTTGGGTGGACTTTTGACAGTTCACACTATTAATATTCCTTCCGATTAAGGCCATTCCTTTGAAAAGGAATAAAGTATTTCGTAGCGAAGGAATAAATTGCGTTTTGTCGTGACTATAACCGAATTTAATCGTAAGGAAAAGGCTAACAAAAATAAGCTGAAAAATAGAACAATTCGTAAATGCCAAGATGTAGACGAAACTAAGGATTATATCGAATTAAAATCCAAGTTTAACAGTGTAAAGGATATACTTAAAGAACTCGATAACCTCCAAAAGGAATAATGTTCTCTTCCTTATAAGATCGTCTTGAAAAATGCCTTGAATATTCTAATCGATATGGAAGAAGATGCAGAAAAATTCAAGGTGAGCGTACTTTTATTTTTATTGAAATATGAAGAGCAGGGAAAAGAAACCGCTGAATTAGCTCCAAAGAGTCAAACAAAATTGAGAAATCTTCCGTTACGTTCAGTGGAAAGTTCCAAGAATTCGAAAATTTTTAAACACAATTAATGAGTGCTATCGGAAATAATGATTCTTTAAATGAATCTCAAAAACTTGTGTATCTCAAAAGTGCTCTGAAAAATGACGCTGCCTTAATACAGAGTGATCACGATAACTTTGATTTCCTTCTAAGGGAGTTGGAAAATTGGTATGAAAATAAAAGAACCTTGGTTGATATACATATTGTCGAAATACTTTCGATTAATAAATTGCATAATGAAAATCCCACTCAAATTAGATCACTAATCGATACTATTCCAAATCCTATGCGATCTCCGAAAAATCGAAAATTAGAATCAAATCCCTTGTCAGATGTAATTATATTACATGCATTATATAATAAGATCGATAAAGAATCTCAAAGAATCTTCCAATTAAGTTTTAGAACCACCCAGGTACATAGCTTACAAGCCTTTCTTTCGTTTCTGGACTTAAAATGCATTCAACTGGAATCAGTCATTAAATCAGATTCCGATAAAAAATAAAATCACTTCCTGTGTAAATAATTCTCTCTGGAAATCTTTTTTGACTAAAAATAAAAATAAAACAACGTTTGCATTCAATCCAATTCTAATCAAGGTCAGAAAGCATGTGTCATCTATAACCAATTCAAGAAACTTTCTGTGTATAATTGTGAGATTTTTTTAAATCATTCCGCTTCGGAGAGATATGAACTTTGTAAGAAGCAAAACATTTGTATAAATTGCCTGAATTTTCATCCATTTAAATTGTGTATTTCTAATCTCGTTGTCAGATTTGCAGTTCATTCCATAATACTAAATTGCATAGAGATAAAACAAATGTTTAAATTCCGGCGACGGCAGAAGTATTTATTGGTACTGCTCCCAAGGTCAACTCCAAGCAGTATTTCACTTTATATTCAACGAATAATAATAATTCAAAGACCAAGAAATACTTAATGAGTACGGCTGTAGCTTTTGTAAATGGAATTCCAATTACAATAATTTTAGACAGCGCTTCAGAAGTGAACATTATTGCTAACGACTGCGCAATGAGTTTGGGTTTAAAACGAAATCGGATACATTCTTCTGTTCCTGGCATTAATGGGCTCGCGCAAGGTATAAAACATGAAACTAATCCTATTATTTCAAATAAAAATAATTCATTCAATGATAATTCATTCATCAAGGTTTATGGGTGTTCCTAAAATATCATCAGTCACTCCGTCTTGTAATTTAGACATATCAATGCTTTCTCTGCCAAAGCAAATTAAATTAGCAGATCAAGCCAAGTTTCACAAACCAAGTTTTGTGAAGATCATTTCGTCAATAATCATCGGAGAAATCAAAAGGGACATTATATATTGTTCAAATGGCATTTTTAAAATAACATAGCTGTCTCTGCGAAACTAAGCGAACAGCTATTCGTGGAGAAAATTGGATGCCAATCCAAATCTTCAACAGTTGTATCGAAATTTTATTCATTAATATTTGGAAATATTTGGATATGGGACATATTGAACAAGTGTTCGAAGTATCAGATCCGACATTTACTTATTACTTGCTGCATAGTGTTTTTTTGTTCCGATTCCAAATCCACACTGCTTAGGACTGTTTTCGATGCGTTCTGTGCTACTTCGACTGGCGAGTCGTTGAACTCTATTTTAGCTAATGGAGGAGTAATTCAGGGTGAGGTATTTGTGATATTTTTGAGATTCAGGAAAAACAGAATCGGTTTGATTTCAGATATTCAAAAAATGTTTTGTATGATATGCATAGATAAATCTCAATCTCAAATCTCAATACTATTTTGCGAATCGTTTGGAAAGAGAGCATTGATAACTCTATCAAAACGTAAAAAATGAATAGGGTTGTGTACGGCAGAACATGTGCTCCCCATCTGGCAAAACAAGTGCTTAAACAATTAGTAATGGATGATGGACACAATTACCCATTGGCTGCCTCAGCTGTGAGTAGTGACATGTACATGGATGACCTAGTTACAGGAACCTCA